>VWZY01001831.1:6399-46982 GCA_013399075.1 Chloroceryle aenea
TCGCCGTAACATCAGCTGAACTACAAAATCTATGAAAAGGAGGAGGAGGGGGGAGCATTGGCTTGTCCTCCAGAGCAACCGTTATGTGTATGGAGCTCTGCTTCCCAAAAAGGACCAGGCATTGCCTGCTGATGGGAAGTAGAGATTAAATCTTTGTCTTCTTTTGCTTACACACGTGGCATTGCCTTGCTTCTTCATTAAACTGCTTTTGTCTTATCCTATGAGCTTCCTCTTTTCTTCCTGGTCCAGCTGAGAGGAGGAGAGGGAAAGTGATAAGAGAGGCTCAGTGGACACTTGGCATCCAGCCAAGGTCAAACCACCACAGTATGTAATACAAGAGCATGGTCATATTTCACTACCTGTCTCCTTGAAGATCTCTCTAGCTGTGTAGCCTACAAGAAAGTGTTCCCCAAACAGGGTTATGTACCCTTCCCAGAAGCACAAGAACTGAGATGTCACTGATTGCTCTGCTCATATCTGTATATGGCCCCTTTTCTGCCTTCTCCTGTCCTGTCAGCCTCCATTTTGCATTGTCAGTTGATGTCAACATCAGTTTTGCATTGCCCACCATGCCCAATTCAGAGGTGGCTGAGAAACTACCTCATTGACATTGATACCATTCCTCTCCATGTAGGCCCTGTCGTTCACCTGTCCCCCTTCCATAAACTCCATGAGAAGGACACGCCTTGTTGAGAGCTCCCAGTAGATCCTGGGGACCTGAAACAGGAACAGATGAGTTAGATCAAGCATCAGGCTGGGAAAGCAAGGAGAATATATCTCACACAACCCAGAAAAGTTGTAAATATAGGAGAGGCTGAAGTAAGGACTTGTTTTTTTCCTGAGCACAAGGAAGGTAAATTTATCCACTGACCTCTTTGCCAGGACAGCAGCCATGTGTGCAAGGACAACACACCAAGTCAACAGCAGTAGGATCTGTCCTTATGCACCATTTCTGGCCATACTCCCAGTCCCGCTGAGGTCTGAGAGCTTTCTTATCTGCTCTGCAGCTGCTCTAGCTGGGCTGTTTAACTAGTACCTATTGCAAGTTTCTGAATCATCCACTCAGCTCCTTCTGACAGGAACTGCATCTCATTTGCTATGCACAGGGCCCACTTATAAAACTCTAAAAATGATAAGCCATCGTCATAAACTGCATCTCTGCAGTGCCCCTTGGAACACAAACACCTCTGAGCTGACAAACTGCTACATCTTAGGCCGTCTGCAGTTGAACTGGGAGAAAAATCAAGTGTCACAAATAAGGGGCTTGTCACAGAAACCCTGGGAGGCAGTTAACTATCCTATTGCCAGCATGACACAGTAAGAAGCGTAAAATGTCAAAGCACTTTTCATTCAATCAGCAGTAAATCAAACTGAGGTATCAGTAAGAGGCCCAATGTCACCCAGGGAGGCAATGACACAGGCATCTCTCAGGCTGGCTCCCCCTCTTCCAGCCTCTCCAGCAAATTCTTCCCATGTTGAAGTCCCTACTGTCAAGAGACCTTTTGCTGAAGTCCTCTCTAGATATTGCACACATCACTGTGCTGCCCAATCTCCCAAGCTGTACAGATTTGCTTTTGCACGTGGGTGAAGCCACACAGGCACATTTTACCAAAGATATAAGGGAGTTCTACCCATTCCCATTACTGTGCCCAGTACAGAGCTATGCATTTTAGATCCTGTAAAGACAGCACCATCTGCGCAGCACCCTCTCCTCACATACCTGACTTGGACATGGATGCAGGACTCACACACTGCAAGGGTTTAGTACCTTGTGTCAGGACAGGAAGAGGTAAGAGGTGCTGTCCATCTAGTGTGATCAAAGCCAGGGGAACCAGCCAGGCCACTGTAGCTCATCCTAACAAGCATTTGCTTTATACTCTACTTGTAACTACTGACACTGTCTCAGTCCCTCACAAACTGCCTCTGTCACTGTTCCTGTCCTAGAGAGACCATTTTCCCAGTGTCACACACTTTTACCTTACCGTGTCTGTGCCCCTTTAGATCAAAGACTCCTTTTCTTATCAATTTCCGTGTCCCTTAGTCCCACCATTCAAAACTCCTGGCATACTTTGCATGTTAACCTAACCTTGCATAGACTTTGATGCCATGGTTTGATACCATGGATCCACTGTGGGAAAGGGGATTCAGTATTTTCAGCCTTCTCAGCTTATCTGGATGTCCATTCTTTGCAGACAGATTGGTCTGAAAGCAAACCAACTCCACAACTCATTTCCCTAAGCTATCTAGCTCACTGATCCCTGCTGCCTTAGCCTTAGATCATTTCAGATGACACTCATTCTTGTCTCAAGATTTACAGGAGCAAGTCAGTGGGCTTGTAAAACACTATCCATGCTCTTGGAGATGCTTCTCTCACTCACTCAAATTCTTTGGTGATTTTTTTAATTACTCGGAGATGTTTGTCTGTAATGCTAGTGCATGGAAACAATTTATCTCAGGCTTTAAAAGCTCAAACAGGTTCACAACACAAAATCTGCTTCTTGGCTTTCTAGTGTGTTTAGGAAAATTAATGATACAGGAGCCCCATTCTTCTGTTGCCTTTGGGTGATGAACGTGTCTCTGAATTGGCAGGTCAGACATGAGGATCCATTATTTAGCCATCTCAAGCCATTTGTTATTGTTACACATATTGATACCATGATAGATTCTGAACCAAACAAGGAGGTGATTGGCTGTCTCCATGGGGATTTACTCCACAGTACCCTAGTTACAGCTGCAATGGATGCAGCTCTCCAAGGTGCATCACTTCCAATAAGTGCCCACTCAGCAAAATCATTGGCCTTTGGCCTTCTGTAGTCCTGGTGGCTTTTAGCTACCTGTGTCTATGGGAAGGCCACTGCTGCCATGGAGCTCCATAAGGATTGCCTCAAACCTGGAGTCAGATGCAAAGGAGTTACAGTCCTTGCATGGAGCAAGCAAGGAAAAAAAGATGCATCAGCCTGTAAAGTCTAACAGAAGCTCACCTCATTTCAGACATCTGACATTTCCATCTTGGGATTTTGGTATCAACAAGATGTGAAAACCTCATTTTGATGTGTGCATGCAGAAGGGTCCAAAGGAAGGTGCACTTTTTGCTGCCTTTGTGCATGTGCAAATGCAGTTACATTGGTGACTGAGCCTACAGCACTATATGTGCTTCACTATATTTGAGTATTTCCAGAATGCACATGGTGGAGGCTTGTGCCTCCTGTATGTCAGCAAAAGATTTGTGCCCGTGCAGTTTGAAGATGTGTGCTTATGTCTTTCCAAGAATGAGATGTGCACATCTGGTTGTACTTGAGACATCTGTCCGTGACTTTAGTCAGCGTGTAGCAGGGAAGGCAGAGTAAGAATATTAGTGCAGAAGAGCACAGTGTGGTTGCAGTTGAGTTTGCATATGAAAGGAACATGAATGCATTAGCCATCTATGCATATGAAGGATGAATTCCAGAGTAAGAATGTGATTTTATGCAGGAGGATTCACACAAACAGGCTTCCTCCTCAGATGCAGTGTCCCCAGTCCTACTTGACATTATCAACTTCAGTCTAGATTTTCTAGTTTATGTCCATTTCTTGTCCGCAGATGTGATGAGGCCCAGGAAAGGTACCACCAGGTGCCTCAGCAAAGAACAGCAAATTCACAAGTCTCTAGACAAGTTCAGAAAGAGTGTTTGGGAAAATAAGTAGCAGGCTCAAGAGACTACTGGCCTCAAGCCATCACTCCTCATCCAATATATAGTGCCTACTGTAGGAAACAGACAAGGAGGATGCATGTCGCCAAGCAGTTTCTGGTCTGTATCAGCAGGGTAGTCTAGGATGAACACCACAGAGGGACTGAGCTCCATTCTCCCTCTGTATGGTTCCTCCAGATGGTGAATGAGGAGCACAAGACACATCAAGTGAGACATACTTACATGGAAATATGTGTTCCCTCACCTTGAGGAAGTCAAAGTTCTTGAGCATATGTGCAACTTTCTCAGCATTTCTGCCTTCATTTAGGAAATCCAGCTCCAAGGGCAGATTCTTCTTAGCCTCTTCCACTAGCCACATGAACTCAAAATCTGGAAAGATCTGCTTCACGACCAAGAGGAGAACCTGAGAACATGGAAACAGACAATCAGCTGCATCCTGGAACCAAAGCCATGCAGCTACACAGTGCTGTTTTGATAGGATACAGACAAAAAAAACCTGCACCCCAAGTGCTTGTAGGGTTCCTGCAGTATCATAATGCAACACATGATGTCATGCCTTGGTGGTGCAACACAAATTTTGTCATTCCCTTCACAGAAACACATCTAGGAGTTAAATGATGGCACAGACACCAAAGGGAGCCCAGCTGCCTACTGCCTAGAAGAGAACAAAGCCCTGGAGAAGAGAGCACATGGCCAGATCACACCAAGGACATGGCCCAGAAGCAATTCTTCTGAGTCCCATATAATTCTACAAGTCACTGTTTGGCTTCATTAAAATAGCCTTCAGATCATACAGAAGAGGAAAATCTAAAGTAAGACTTTCCATCTCTGTTACTTCTTCCACTGCTGAGCAAGAATTTTGCCAACACAAAAAGTGCACCGGGGAGTTCAGAGAAGACTGTGGATTCTGAACAGAGGTAGAAGGCTACAGATCTTTAAAGAACACTTCTGGTGGGAGTCAGAGGGCAAGCTGCTCCTCAGCATCAGTCACAGCCATCCTCAGCAATGCCAAGGTGGTATTTTGTGAGTATCATATATCCACCATCCTTTTCTTCTTAAAGGGAATAGGTATTCAGCTACACACGGCCTTGAAAAGCTCAGTCAACAATGATTTGGAAACATTTGCTTAAAGCAACATTTAATGAGTTATGGGCAGTCCTTCCTGAAGAAAATCAAGATTATGCAACTGGATGACATAATCAAAGCTACCCAATACCTAAGCATGCTTTCTGTCCAAATGAAGGGCCAGTTTCTCAATCAGTGTAACGAATGTTCACAAGCTGGCAAGTTGGACCACATCTTAAGAAAAATATTGGGGTAAGGGAAGCTTTTTCCATTACTTGAGTCATAAAACAAGAATAAAGCATAAAAATG
Source organism: Chloroceryle aenea (assembly GCA_013399075.1). Lineage (NCBI taxonomy): Eukaryota > Metazoa > Chordata > Aves > Coraciiformes > Cerylidae > Chloroceryle > Chloroceryle aenea. The sequence goes on from VWZY01001831.1 coordinate 11,463, forward strand.
CGATCCACTTTTCTGCGTTTATTTCACTTGTTCTGTTCATCCATCTGAAAGTGAAAACAGACTTGTCAGTGTGTGTTCCTGGACAGTTTCCCTTTCTAGATCTCCACTGCTGAGGTGGGAATTCCTGCACTGCAGGAGGAACATTTAAGCGCACACAGAAAGTTGCTATCATTGAAATATATGACAAAAAATAAACTTATGAACAATCACTGCTCCTGTTCAGCTGTGTGAAAACATTTGTTCTCCATCTTATCTCTTATCTAAATGTAAGTTCTAAAACTAATGTTCCTTTAAAAAGGTAATCACCAGGTTCCAGACACTACTGAATGATTTTTCTACTGTTACATCTAGAGGCATAATTCCTTTCAAATTTATGTCACCTAAATGAAATGCAATCAGAGATCTTCATGAAGGTGTATATAAACTTCATAGGGGCTGCAGGATTATATCACTGGAGCCCAATGTGAGAAAAGTCATGCATTGTTTTCTGCTTTCTTTAAATGCTCTTTTGAATCAATTTGCCAACATGTCTATCAGTGGGGACATACCCACTATTTGGCCTGTCTCTCTTCTGACATCTGTCTAACATATTGTCTTGAAATAAGTATTGAAATAAGCATTGTCTTGGAATAAGAATTAAGTATCTCTCTCTGGGTTTATCAGATGCTGTACTCATTTTTAAAGAGTCAGCACTGATGCTGTGAAACCTTACATGAATTTAGGAATTTTTCCATCTACTTTTTCCCATTCAGATTCCTTCCCATCAGCCTCTAAACAAGACCATCTCCATCAATATTTAAATCAACCACCTATTTAGCTGCAATGTCTGTCTGATTCTTCAGAGAATCAGAACCTCAGAGCATACGGCATGTCTTCCAGTGCAGCTTACACAGAAAGAGTTTCATACAAGGATACGATGATGCTCCACAAGAAACCCTTTAAAAAGAAGGCCACCTGTATCATGTTGTGACACATTTCCCATAGCTGTGTACACAACAGATCTCAAGGATGACAAACTAGACTGTCCATAGAGAAAGGGCAATACTAAATTGCCCAAACCAAATACTCTGTTGTAGCTTCAAGTTTCCTGGGAGGATTAGTCTAAAATCAGAAAATAAAGGAATCATTCTCAAATTATTTGTTTAAATGTCTCTTGCCAGTGTAACCAGCAATCACAGCAACATAGTGGGAGGGGGGATTTTTGCTGTGATACCCACTGTTAAAACAGCAAATGCCCCAAGGTGGATCTACGTCTGGGTTCGCTCATATACAATCCTGCCCTGGTCTCACAGTCTTTCATTACCTTCTCATCCTTCTTCCCTGACTGATTAGTTTCTGCCATCCTATTCTGGGTAGGATGCCCCCTGAGAACTGCTGTGTATGTGATGACTCACAAAAGCAAACTCTTTGGGCAGACCACCGCAGTCAGTCCTAGAAAGGACCTGAATCAAATCCAAATCTACAGCTGGACCCAAAGGCAGTTCAAACAGTTCTCTGTTCTCAAACCAGCACTGAAAGATATATCCCATCTTACTGGGGTATCTTTATTGATCCCAAAAATTTCATTCAGTCTTACTTCAGAATAAATATTCAGTTGCAAACTGATACGCTCCAGCTGGAACCAGCTCTGCTTCTTTGCAGAGCCAAGATTGCTCAAAGCAGGATATTTTAGCTGCCTAAAGCTTTAGTTATGTGCTCCTCTGAGAGGGTGCTGGCAGCATCTTTAAATCCTGATCTCCTGTGATGGACAACTGTGTGTCACTGCATCAGCAGTACCCTCCAAACATTTATTAGACCCTCTCAGCTTAATCTTCCCCTCTTTAGTCCCATGGACATACCTATTTGCTAATGGATGTTCACATTACTGTACTAAACATACAGATATATATGTTTATCAGGAGTGCTAAAAGCTTTACTGTTACCATTACAGCCCAAATCCTTCCCCTCCACCTCAGCCCCACCTCCATTTCCTGTTCCCTACCATACCACTGGCATCTTTGACTCTTCTAGTGCAACGCCACAACTTTTCTCCAGTTCCTCCCTTTGATGGGTTAGAAGTGTGGGAAATGCTACAGCATTGTACTTGGAACATGAGTGGTACCCACCATTCAGAAGGGGAATGGGAAGCAGACACTGAAACATTTTTCCTCATTTGTGTGCCTGCCCCTGATAGGTGACTTTCTTCATATTTCAGTGGTTTTATTTCCAGCATGAATTAGGTCAGCATTAAGAAGCTGATCAATAAACAAAACTGAATCACAGCAAACTCTGCCACTGTTGAATCCACACTGGAATTTAACTCAAAAAAATCATGCTAATCATGGAGGATGATTCTTCCTTGGACACACAGCCCTGACTGCAAGGGCAACCAAAACCAGTTTAATCAACCAGTTACTAAGCACATTGGCTAGAGATTTCAGGACTCACTCTAGTTCTTAAATCTCATACGGACTTACTCTGCCCTCCTTCACTCTCACCCTGTTGTTCAGTCTCTCCATCCACACTATCACCTGCACTGCAACACTCAGCAACTTTTTGTATTATTCCCACAAGGCACCATTTATCTCTGTGAAGGTTTCAAAGCTACAGGACAGTGTTGTAATACCTACTTACACCTAGACTGACTATGGCCCCCATGTATTTCAATGACAATAGTTCTGTAAGTCAAAGACAGAAGGTAGTTTTACCTCCATAAGCAAAATATCCTTGGAGCTCTGAGCTTGGACCTTTGGGTGCTGGATTTTCACTGCCACCGTTCTCCCATCCTGCAGCACTGCCTTGTGCACCTGGGCTAGTGATGCTGCTCCCAGGGGAGTGTCCTCAAAACTCACAAAGAGCTCTTCTATCTGCCACGAGAAGAGAAAGAGGTATCAGATTCAGGTGCAAGAGTATCCTAAGGAAAGCCCTGCCCACAGGCCAGAGAGAGGCTGTATGTGCCAAAGCTGGGCAGACTCAGCCCTTTATCCTTCCTCTGTCCCCTGCCTGAGCCTTGTCACTGCTCAGCCTCCCAGTAAACCCTGCCAAGCACAGAAATGCTCTGGAGGTACTCTGCTTATGGAAACCTGTAGCAGAGCCTCAGCAGTGCATTTCATCTAGGATATAGAGTGGCCAGGCATCATGTAAAGGACCCCTCCAGGATGTCCTGAAAACAGGTTGGAGTAATTATGGTCAGCATCCTTGGTCGCTACTGGCTGCAGAAGCCAACAGCTGTCCCTTTGCGTGCATTTATTACCGTATTCATCACATTTATTAATGGATTTGGCGGTTGGGCTTGATGATCTTAAAGGTATTTCCCAACCACAGTAATGCTGTGATTTCTTTTGCAGATACTTAATAGCACCTATCATCACCCCCTGAAACCTGACAGTGCATATTCCCCTGCATTACAGCAGCATAAGCCAGGTGGAGCAGTGGTAATGGCTGGATTCAGGGTAGAGGGACAAAAATTGCAGTTTGCACCTCTGACAGCTTGCCCTGAAAATATATTTTGTATGTCCCAGTTCCACTGTGATAGAATCCTAGAATTAGTTTCCTATTCCAGAAAGCTGCATTTTTTTAGAAGACCACAGCACCCGATTTGGTGAGAACAAAGTCGATAAGACACTTTCTTTTCACTTGTGGCCTCTCATAGTATGCAGGTCTCCATAGTGATCAAGGTCTTCATCAGTTTCAACTTTGCCAGGTGCTAAACCTTGCAGCAGAGAAAGCCAGAGCAACTGACCCAAGCTTGTCAACAGAATTATTCCATACCATTAACAAATTAGGAAGTTTACTGGGGACAGTGTCTTCTCCTAATGGTCACCACCCCTGGAGGGTGTCACCCATCATTCTGCTCCCAAGACATGCTCTCCCATTTATTGTGACTCTCATGTTTTCACTGGCGCTCTGATACTCGCAGGGCTTAACATCCATCATTCACTGCCAGGAGTGCACAGATCACAACCATTACATTGGCCAAGTATATCCTTGTGTACTTTCTACAAGTATTAATACTGGGTTTTAAATTACTTTTTTTTTATTAAATCTGTTTCTATTTCAACTACGGGTGCCTTTCCATTTCCTGATTCCCCTTCCTCATGTGGGTGGTCATTGGGTATTAGAACAACTAGCTAAACAAAGAAAAAGTGATGGACTTTCTCACTCCAATGAAAGTAACCACTGCTCTCAGCTCAGGAAAAGCACCAGGTGGGGACAGCAATGTACTTTGAGGGGAAGGGAGGTGCACAGCTCTGGCTGTGAAATTCAGGACTAGAATATAAGGAAAGTTACAGATTAAGAAGTAGATTCACCAGGGGGGTGTACAGGAATCATAGAGTAATAGAAAGCCCTGGATTGGAAGGGACCACCAAAGGTCATCTAGTCCAACCCCCCTGCAGTGAGCAGGGACATCCTCAAGCAGTTGAGGCTGCTCAGAGCCTCATCAAGCCTGACCTTGAATGTCTCCAGGGATGGAGCCTCCATCATCTCCCCGAGCAACCTGTTCCAGTGCTCCACCGCCCTTATAGTAAAGATCTTCTTCCTAATATCCAATCTAAATCTACCCTTCTCTGGATTAAAACCGTTGCTACTCATCCTATTAAGGAAGCAAAAGCCTACAGCAACACGGGTGAGGCAATGGGATATGGGCAAAGGCCTGTCTGCCCTGCGTAATAAAGCACCCTGCCGGAGACCCTCAGTGCAGCACTGGGCAGCTCAAGCACTGGAAACACTATTATCGTGGTAGTGTGACATCAGCCTGGCTGACTAACCAGGGCACTCCACACAGTTCATCAGCTCAGAGGGAGAGCCAACGTGGTTATGTGGTTTCAGGCACAGAGCGAGCTCATGTGATGCTGGTTGAGAGTTTCTGTCCTGCTCTTAGAGCAAGGTGCAGACAATATCTGAGGTATCCAGAAGTCAAAGGGAACCTGTCCCACCCTTCCTGCAGGCTGGGCTGATTTGGGGTCGGCAGCTGAGAAGCCTGTAATTTATGCAGTAACAAAAAGGAAAGAATGTCAGTGAATTTTTGTAACCTGCTTTTTAAAAGGTAATTAAAGATGGGAGATTCAGTGAGCTAGTAATTAAATATGAATAAAGACCTTCTAAGCAAAGACTTCATGCAAAGCATTAAACGAATATACTTTTTGCTGACAAGGAAGAAAAATACTATACAAGGAGCAGCCTGTTCCATGCTGCAGCTGCCAGGGAATGAACCCCCTCCCACACCACCCTGCTCCTTCTTTTCCACCCTTCTTTCCCAGCCCCTTCTACAGAAAACTATTCTACAGAAAATGAAGTGGAGCATTTGCAGCAATTAGATTCCAACAGAGACTCAGCTGCCTCCAGTAATTCACTAGGAAGGTGCTTTTTATTTATTTATTTTACTCCCTTTGGTCCTGGTGGCAAAATCAGTTAAGCAAACCAACTGCATTTAAAAACAACTAGTTATGTGGTTTTTTAATTACAGCAGGTCCATAATTCAAACCTATTGACAGACATGTCTCAACAGAAAAAAGGTTTTTCTCTCTTCCCTCCCCAACCCCGCCCCTGCTTTTCTCTCACTTCTGGAGAGATTCTCATTTCAGATTAGTATAAATAAAGAAACACCACCAGGACAACATATGGCTTGGGGACATGTGTTCAAGACACAGGGACTTTTGCCTTTATGTGAAGCTTATCTATCAGCTGAAGAGAGAACCTGTTAAGTGGGAAAAACTTAAGGTGGCCAGGAGCAGGTTGGGCTATGAGACCCCATAAGGAAGGAGAAAATAGAACTTACCACATGAGGTCAAGCTGGGGCTTTCTTCAACTCTCTCACTACCCCACATCCTCATACTAAAGGCATGTACCCTTTACAGAGCAGCACCCAATACTACTAGTCTGTCATAATGGTGCTACTATCCTCTAAAAGCACAGAACATGGAGTTCACAGGCCTGAATCAAGTACGCTACTTCATAATAAGACCACAAATAAGTTAGATAACATTCTATCTGCTCTGGATTTCAAAAGCTCTTAGTTGCCTACACAGTCAATCCAACCATTTTCACCAGTATTGGATGCATGCAGGTTAAAAAACCAAAAGCTGCAAGTTGTCTCTAACAAGAATAATACATACAATACTCCTGTGTGACTAAATTTTCTAAGGAAACTCCATTTAAATAAAGCTGTCTCTGGGAGTTCTTTTGGGCAGAAGGATTTAATTTAAAACCTTGTTACTTCAAACACGAAAGCCAGGTTAGCAGTCATGTCCATTAGAGCCAGCCTAGTTGCCCTGCTGCAATTCAAGGGGGAATTTGTGTGCACCCACAGGCTAGAGGAGAGGGCAGCAAGGCAAGTGACTACAACAGGGCCAGGGAATTGATGGCTTCTCTAGGAGCAGAAGGGGAAAGCATGCACATGGGGGAGGGAGCAGATCACAGCCAGGCCATTATAAGAGCAGGTGTGAGGCTGAGATAAAGCAGCAGCACAAATATGGCTGGGCTCCAGGACCCCCACTTAGTAAATCACCCTCATTCATTATGAAATTGTCCTTTTGCAGCTTGCCAGAGGCAGCTAGCGCCTCTGATGTAAGCTGTGTCCCAGGCAGGAAAAAGCAAGTGAGAAGCTGTATAGAAGGGAAGCAGAGGTGAACCAGGCTCCCACACTGCCTGTTGGAGAGTAGGGCCCTTCCAAGGGAAGGTGACTGCATCCATTTAATGCAGGCAGAGAATTCCGAGAGCAGGCTGCATGGTCTTCCTGTTCATAAGCACTCAGCTAATAAGTACCCTTAACAAAAATTCTAACCATCATTTCCAGGATGAATCAAGCAAAGGTCTGGGACAGTCTCAGAGCCTACCTGACATGGTACTTAGGGAATTTAAGAGCTACAAAGATGATGAAGGGACATGTCTCTTATGAGGGACATCTCTCTTATGAGGAAAGGCTGAGAGACCTAATGCTGTTTAGCCTGGAGGAGACTGAGAGGTGATCTTATGAATGTTTACGAATATCTGAAGGATGGGTGTCAAGCAGACAGGGCCATTCTCTTTTCAGTTGTGCCCTATGATAGGACAAGAGGTAATGGCAGCAAGGTGAAACACAGGACGTTCCACCTCAACATGAGGATAAACTTCTTCACTGTGAGGGTGCCAGAGCACTGGAACAGGCTGCCCAGAGAGGTTGTGGAGTCTCCTTCTCTAGAAACTTTCAGGACTCACCTGGATCTGTTCTTTGTGGCATGCTCTGGGTGCTCCTGCACTCACAGGGGGCTTGTACTCAATGATCTCCAGAGGTCCTTTCCAACCCCTACCATTCTATGATCCTATGAACTCTTGAGCTTCTTTCAGGCCACAGCTGGTCTCAAAGGGCCTTACAGAACTGGCTCTTACCATCTGTAACCCTGGCAGGAGATGAAACAAGTATAATTTGCAAACGGGTTTAATAAAATTTAAAAGAGAGTAAAGGAACTTTAGAGCTTCTCTTTCAAAGAAGCAGGACTGCCAGCTGTAAGTTTACAGCTGTGCTGGTGAGCAGTGTCCCTGCATGCAATAGTTTCCCTCACTAGCCTTCCCCACAGCTAGCTCCCCATCACACATGTTATCAACCAGCAAAAGAGTCGCTGTACATCACTGGCTGGAAACACAGCCCTGACTGTTTAATTCTAAAGAATAAAGCTTGCTTAATTTTCAATATGCAAAATCTTTTCACAATTGTTGGTATTAGTATTCACACCTCAGGGAGTTGTTATAAAAGCTCTTACAGGATCTATATACTTAGGCACTTATTAGTATGTATTTGTGCTGAGGTTGCACCTAAAACCCATCATTAATCCCAGAGTGACATTGTATGATGAGCACAGCACAAACTCACGCTTTCCAGGAGTTCCCAGTTGTCACCTACAGGCCTCCTCATATGCTGAAGTGCCTTCCCAAAGCGCACACTGCTCTGCTTGAGGTCTATGGCACACATCAGCTGATGCCACAACACTGAGCATCAGAATGCCTCAGTATGTTTTTGTGAATCCTGTCCTTAAACATTTAGGGTCTTACTGAAAGTCAATTGGATTTAAGATCACAAATCCCAAGTCCTTTCTGAAAGTATTACCTTACATGACCTGCCCAGCATGTTCTGAGAATTCTTTGACAGAACTGGGATTTAACCCCGATATCCCGAGTTCCAGCCTGACGTGTTAATCTTCAAACCATAAATGTTAAATGCGTATGTCTTGTTCGCTAATTTCTTTTGAAATATACTGCCTCTTAATCTCAACCTTTTTATATCCACGTGCTCCATAAAATTATCAAATGCTGCCACCTGGTTTCAGTCTGCCCACTCCAGAGAGAGATATTTCCTCTCCAGAAAGGCTGCTAACAAGGCAACTTAGAGAAGAAGCCCAAGTCATGGAGCCTCTTCTCGGCCCAGCACTATGAAACAGCATCCTGAGCGAGATGTTGTGGCTCTGCTCTGCCCCAGTGACCACAGCAGATGAACAGTGTCTGTGCATCAGCAGCCTGTTCAGGAGATATTTAAGGCACAGGGGGATGCAGGATCACTAACAGAAGTTTTATCAACAGCCCAGCCCTGATCAGCTGGCAGGCTGAATTCCTTCCAGCACAGCTCTTCAGACCCCTGTATGTGGTGTAGCCAGAATGAGGCAACTACGTGTTCTAAGTAAGAATATTCTGTATTACAAGTCCTATTCAGGAGGTTTCTCAGAGAGTCCAGGACTTTTATGAAAATTCTGGATTTCTTCAACCACTTACAAAGAACCTTTTCTCAACTGTGCCAAAATTGAACCAGTCCAGTACAGGTGATGTCAGTGAAGAGACTTTCAAATGCTCAGCCCTTCCCAGGCGAAGAAAGTCCCTCACCAGAGCATTTCAAAACTGCCTTCAAATATTTCTCAGGACTTCAAAAGACTCTTTAGCTTAGAAAGATAGACAATGGGGAAAGAGTGTCACAGAGCTCTATAAAATCACTTCTGTCATGGGAAACAGGATTGGGAATGCTCATTCACTCCATAGAAGAACTTGGGAGCAGAAAAAATGTCAATTAGCACACAAGGTTATCAGATGGCAGGTTTAAAAGAAGCAAAAATAAGGGGTTTTTCCCCACACAGATTAAGCTGTGGAACTCAATGCCACAAGATGTTATGAATACCAGAAGTCCAGGTGGGTAGGTAAGTCAAAAAGAAAATCCCTCACAAGTTATTAAACACCAAGATACAATCTCTGGCTGAGAAAAATCTCTAACCTTCATTTACTGGAAGAGGATAGATTACAGCAGGTAAAGCTTAACTGTATGCCTGCCATGCCTTTATCCCTTAGCCAACACTGGCTACAGCTGGAAGCAGAGTTCTGGGCTTCAGCTTTTGGTTTCATCTGCACAGTTATCCTTGTTTCATCTGCACAGTTATCCTTATGTTTTCAGAGATTCTCTTCCCACCAGATTGACCAGTATTGATGACAGCAGATGGACAATGGAGGAATTGTTTTGCCTGCTGCTAGCCAGCAACTCAGTTGCTGTTTGACAGCCTAGAAGGTTACTAATAGACCCTGTAAGTTTCTGAGAGTGCGAAGGGGATGAGGGGACCACAGCTGGATGTGGCCTAGTGTCCAGAGTAAACCCTGAGCTCCAGTAACAGTGCATCTTCATGTAATGTCTGTCATGTAACTTTCAGACAATAAAGTTGCTTCTCTTACCAAAAGTACAGTAAATATGCAAGAACTGACTGTAAATATGCCCATGTCAGGGGAATCTACCAGAGTGTGGCACATCTGGAGAACATTTCAGTAAGAGCTGAGACCATGTCAGACAGAAGTCATCTCCAGACACTCCACTGTGCTCCACAGTGTCACCAATCAGAGTTGCTCAAAGTAATTCACAAAAAGGAGTCCAACATGGATGATGTTATTCTCTTATCACCAAAAAAGCAATGCAGACTGAAACATTCAAAACCTCAAACACAGTTTCACAGCAGATCTCCTCTTATGATCGAAGCACACTGTAATTGTTCCTGAGTCATGCATTTTGTATTGGGAGATAGCAATCTATGAGATGTCCTGCTATTTCAAAGGGGCTGATCAGGCAATACTGGATTGATTAACTTATCCTTCTTGCCTCCAGGATGCTCATCACATGTCACAATACAACAGAGCTCCATTAACAACAGTACTGTGTTCTGATGGCCCGGAGCAGCTCACAGTCTCCTAGCATTTTGATGCCATGCAGCAGCACAGGAAGATGAACATGGAGAAACTGGTATAAATCCATTCAAGACAAAGGGAATCTTACAGTTGGGAGACAGGTCCATGGTGGAAGCTGAAAGTGAGAAAGTGATTGCAGTAGGTGAACTTTGGACATCTCCTTGTGCTGTGATTCTCTAATGGAATTCCCTCGACAAGGTGACTCAATTAATCTCTTTTTCCCATTCCTGATAGAGAAAGTGCTGAATGGTCCACTCCTAATCACGGCTACATGGATGGCAATTTGCTGAGGTTAGCTCAGTCTGCAATCGCTTTGAGATTCACACAGGGGTCATGCTGTCTGCAGCATCCCAGCCAAGACAGCATGGAGCACTGTGAATAGGAATTGTGAGCTTGCTGGAGAACAGACCAACACAATACCATTCTGGGAAGAGAGCAGGTTTCCCAGGGAAGTTTTGGAAGCTGCAGCTGCCATCTTAACAGTTCTCAGTACAGTATCCCTTCTATTTCCTGGGGCAGAATAACAAAGTTACTCAGTTCTATGTCTGATATAGCAATTCTAAGCGTGTGGCTTCCAGAACCTTTGGTATTCATATTATTGACACTAGGACCTCATTGCACTCAGAAGTCTGAACACCTTTCCTGGAGTAGGTTTAAGGGATGCAAACCTCACCCTGGGCTGGTCTTATGTTCAGGAATGTAACTAACCATAGCACCAAGGACTTACTGATCCCTGCAAGACCAGAGTTCTAGGTGTGAGCAAATGTTACCTTGGAGTTACCTTGGAACAACAGACTTCCCAGAATGCAAATTAAGACTTTTTTCCCCTTGTCCTAGCCTTTCTATCCCCTTTACAAAAACCAAATGTCACAGTATTGCTCCAAGAATTATTAAGACAGCAAAAACTGAAAGATTAGATATAACACAGCAGACTGTGGATTATGAAGAATAATTCATCAAACGTCAGAACAAACAGCCCACAATTTATAGGCAGCTTTGTTGAGTCAGTGAAATCTGATTGGACTTCTCCCCACCTAATGAATGTCAAGCCTAATTGATGATTCCTAAATGCATCTGTCAAGAACATGTATTTATTAACTCAATATTTTTAATAATATTGTAGATATATACAGAATAGTGTTTTTCTTGGTGTTCATGTTACATATACATCTAAGTGTGCATATATACAGAAGTATAAACTGCATCTAAATGAACACAGGCAAAAGGCATATGTGTATTCTGATAACACTGAAACAATTACATATGACATCAAGCAAAATCCCTGCATCTTTCAGTGCACAGGATGGAAAAGCAGTGTGGCCCCTTTCAAGGGGAGATGTGCATTAAGGTGCCTACCAAGAATTTGACAGAGCTGAGCTCGAATGTTGTCTCTCCCTGATACCCCATGTGATGCTGAGCCACACCATGTCGCAGAGTTCATGGACAGATGAGCAGAATTGGGGCTGCCCAATTGAGCTACAAAACTGCCCTTATCTCAGGGCCAAACTTGCAACTTCAGCATCTTTTTAAAAAACGTCTGTATAATATGCATACAGCAGTTACTACACACACAGCCACAGACAGGGAATTTCATCTGCAAATGGCACACCTTTGCTTCTGGCATGCTGATCACTGCTGACTTGGTTAATCACCACTAACACCGCACTGCAACAGCACAAAACCAGGGCTGTCCACCAACCATCAGCTGTTCTTCTGGGGAAGGCCTGTGAGCAGCTGCTGAGGTATGAAGTTCATCTTTTCCTGTATTTTCTACCTGTTTCCACTTTGGCATTCTGCCCTCCACTACAAGCTGTATCACTGAGAATCTTCCCTGGGATCCTACCAAAAGTGTTTCCCAGTCACAAAGCCATGGATATTACAGAAAATGAAAACTCCTTGATCACATCATATGGAGACCAAAGTTGTCTCACTAATTTACTGTCTGACACCTAGGATCCTGGCTATTCCCTGTTCTGCTCACCTACCACCCCCTCTTTCTATAGTCTCTTCTGTCTAGAAGAGCATTGTGAAAGCATCCACAAAGCCACCCTTGCTTTTTTCTCATCCATCCAGAGAACTGTACAGCAACAGTATCAGTCTACTTGCTACAGTGCCTTTAATTGTTACAGAGCCATACTTTGAGGAAAAGCACCTTTTATTCCATCTCTGATGAACCCTGCTTAATAGTGTCTGCTCAAACACACACACGGTAGCTTCATTTATTTTCCTGAGTAAAGTCAGATCCTTAAGACAAGGCAGAACTGTCTGAGAATATCACTCATCTGGATCGAAACCAATCTCTGTGGAGACAGCTATAACAGGCATTAACAGCAATAAGCAGACAGAGCTGATGTACAGCTCCCAAGATGCCACCTGTGAGGTGGAACTCATCTCCTATCTCTCTGAAAGGTAAGCCATGGCTCCCACAAACAAACAATATTCAGTTCAATAAAGGCAAGGATTCTCATGGCCAGATTGGAACCTAACTGGCTCAAGAACATCCTCTGACTGGCACAAGGAGATAGATGTTTACATCAGTTCAGCTACTGGTTGTCCTACTACCTTCCAGAGACACCGGATGCTAAGATTAACAGACTAGCTCAGCACCTTGAGAGTGAATGCTTTCAAACAGTTGGAGTTCTTAGCATCACCACATCAACTTCCACACTCAGCTTCATTCATCTGTTCTTTTGCTAGATTCTGGCTTCACAAAGCACGCTGAAAGCAGAGACACTTCACATTAGACTTCTGACATGACAGGTATCAAGCTGGATAGTAGGAAAGCACAATTTAGACATTACCTGCAGGGCCAACACAACATCTTCAGTAGCCTAAGTACATACAGCAAACCAGAAAGGGGAAACAGCAAAACTGGGATGAATCAGAACAAGTCCTTGACCCATCCACAAGCATGAATGTTACTTCTGCATCAAAGTACTCCATTTCAGACAATGCAGATAGTTTTCTCCCATGCCTGTAAAACCATACTCAGAATTAAATTCCAATAAGTTCTTTCCAAAATGCCCATTATCAATGGAAAGACTCTGCTTTCAGAAGCCTCATCATCATTTTAAGCTTCAAACTCACATCCCTGCAGAGAAGCTGGAAGAACCTTGCACCACTGAAATTAACGATTTCCTCAGGATCCCCAAGTGAGTACCAGTCCCTCCAATTCTGATGTGGCCATTGGGAAAAGCTCATTCCTGCTTCAAGGTGCATTCAATCAGCACCTGGCTTGCTCAACACCCCACTTTTCACTTCAGAATAAACAAAGCTTCTTGTGCAGCTAGTTGCTTTCCCACTATCCTAAACCATTTCCACAACCTGATCTGTCTGTGACTGGCCTCCAACAGCAACCAGTGTTTCCTGATCCAGAGAGTCAAGCCAGAGTCCATGAGCAACTATGCTTGTGTGGAGAGAGAAGTTCATGACATCCCTGTCATGAACTGGCTGAAACCTGAGCAGGAAAGGGTCAACAGACCTACAACAAAGAGGCTCCACTTTAGTCACAGATAGACAGAAACTGCAGAGATGCCCCAAGGGCCCTGTCAGCAGTAAGCCTGGACTACAGCAGCAGTTCAGTCAGAAATAACCAGCTGCCAGAGCCAGAGGATATATAGGGACCTTTGGGAACACACATCACCTGTGCCTTATCTCAGATGCCTCTGATTCACCTTTGAAAGCCTGGGGGCTTTGAGAAGTGTATGGGAAAAGGGGTGGTGGAGGAAGAAATGTCTGTGGGCAGGTTTGTGACTATACAGAGAGTGGCGAGGGGATGTCTGGGGCTATATGTTTGGAAGAGGTGGGATATGAGCATCTAAACAGGAAGTAAAGCTGTGCCAGGGCTTATGCAGAGAGTTAAGGAGGCAGCAAAGGGCACTACAGTTGTGTGTACAGCTTGTGTGGGGAATGGTGGGGAAAATCCTCCACTCACAGGGACGCAAGCAAAGAACAGGGTCAGGACAAGCATTTGTGCATGTGTGCAGAGGCAGGTTGTGCAGGGGGAGTGGAGGGACATGTTGCAGGGGTACATATCTGGCAGGACAGCTCTGCATATATGTAAATATATGCTACGCTGACAGACCCTCTACCCCAGATCCTAAAATGGGGAGAGAGAGAGGCACACGTACTCCCATGAGTACTATGGGCAATGCTCTGACATGTCTCATCTGAAAGGGATAACAGGAGAGTCTTTCTAGGCCTGGGATAAAAAGCAGGAATGAGAACCAGCATTGCACAGTCCAGCAGCCTGTTACCAGGGTGGACTGAGGCACAGTACAATGAAAACACACAGAGGGTAAAGCCCAGAAACAGACAGATTCTGACCAGCTACAACCCTTCCTCAGGCTTTGGTCATAATTACGTCAATCCAAGCATGATAAAATGTTTACTGAAGCACAGCACTGCTCCAGAGTAATAGGACTGGAAAGCAGGAGTGAGGATCTGAGGTAGACATCGAAGTACATGTAGCCTGGCAGATGTGTGCAGATGTGCCTGAACTGGATTCATATAAAGAAAGGAATCTAATGAAATCACTACATTAGAAGAAAGATGCTAACATGGCTATAAAGCCCTGCTGAAGATGTAAAGCTCATTGGTGCTGACTCTGCTGACTGTTCCTTGATGGGATACTGAAACACTGAAACACTGTCACACCCGCCAGGCCAGCCAATGCAAGAGCACAGCTCTACAGCGGTTCACACCACTGAGAACAAGATGCAGTGACTCAAGCAAAGTCAAGGTAGAAAGAGATCTGGATGGGTCCCCAGAGTTTATATCTTTTGCAGCCTACTCTCAGAAAAGACACAGAGGTCCAGAAAAGTCATTCAAGAGACAACCCAGTTGCACGGCAGTTGCATGGCAAATTAAATCCACAACTGACCCTGCCAACAGAATCATTGACGCCAGGTTGGGGAAGGGGTTCCACGTATCCCATAATGACCAGTCATACAAACCCAGGCATCCAGAACAATCTGCACTGATCCAGAGAAGAAAGTCCTATACTAAGTCAGTCACATCATTTTCTGCTTCCTTCTTGTCCATCTCTCCTATGAATATCAATCTCTCCTTTCTTCTCCTGCCCATATTTTCCCTAATTTTCATGTCTCTGCTCTGATCCATCTGCCTCCTCTGCAATTTATTTATTATCTGTCCCTTCCTCCTCTTCCTCCCATGTTTTTTCCCTTGTCCCCAGATCAACTTGTTGGGCTGCCAGGTTCCTGGTTCAGGGGTGTAACTCAGCTGATCTACTCTCCTTAAAGCAGTGTCTGTTCTCATGTAAATCACTCTCCAAACCCAGCCTGTGATATGGGCTTGTTCACTAAACTCTATGAATAGGAAAGCAGGCGCAGCTGGCCTATTCATAATCAACATAAAAAATAGATTAGCACTTTACAGATTAAACATTATCGTTTCAACAGTTAACGTAAATCAACTACACTTACAGGCCTAGCATTGCTGTTGCCACTACAACGGTAACAAGTGTTGCAAAGGGAAGGGCTGCCAGTCCGGGGTGCAGTGGGAAACAGGTCATTTGTCTTCCACCTTGAACGTAAATTCTCCTCTGGCACCCCCAGGGTGTACTGCTAGAGGTTGTTACAAGGACAAAAGTGGGCTAAGGAAACAAAGGTAGGGAGGTAATTTTGATTAATTCATGTGCATTTCTGAGCAATCCTGGAACCCACTATTCTAGAGCCAGAATCTAAGTGCTCTACTTCACTCCCTAGAGCTGAGGCAGGTCAGAAACAGATGGAGCAACAGAGTGAGCTCTGGAACAGGAAAAGAACAAGCAACCTCTAAATGCAGACTAGTATCTAGCTCTGTTTCCAGTAGTTCAAAAAATCACTGGGCTCCTGTGGATGAGGTAAAGCAGGTTGATGAATTCTATCTAATGTAGCAGGGGCACCCATCTCAAAAATCACCTCATATTACCCAGGGAGACACCTCGCTAAAGAAGGTCCAAGGACTGAGATCCACTCCAGACATGCCCCATGGAAAGCAAAGCAAAAAGAGAACAGCCCAGAGCCTGCTACTGGTCAGGCTGTACCTCCTCCTTCACCATGTACAGGACACTAAATCAATGCAGATGCCCAACCCAAGGCACTGTCATCAGTGTGCTATGGTTGCATAGTCAACAAAGACTAGGCCCACAGAACCAGTTATCCTGGTCTGAGTTAGAACACAAGTAATGTTACATGGTTTTACTTTTCAGCTCAGCCTCTTCTAACTCACTGCACTTCCTGAAATTAACAGCATATTTTTGCAGGCAATGTCTGCTTCTAGCAGTGATAACACAGCTACTACTAAGGATCAGTGTACAGAAAGGCTTCTGCTTATACTTGCTCCTGTGCAGACCAAGGTCACTGCTAAATCTTGTTTGCCACGCAGGGAGAAGCAGACAGGACAGGTGACCCTAAACTGACCAGCAAGAGATGCCGTCCCATATACATCACATTCAGTATAAAGCTGAGGGATCATGAGCATCAAGCAAGCTCCCTTCTTCAATGGCCAGTGTCCAAAGAGGTCTTTCTCTGTTCTGCCTTTGATCCCAATTCACGTGTTCCTGAATACACTTCCAGAATCCAGCTCCTGAATTTGGTTCCTGTCTGCCACCGAGTCCAGTGTGGGACTTCCACAGTGATGCTTCACAGCATCAGTGGTGATGGTGATATAATTGCCATCGGGAGGGTTGGGTTCAATACCGGTTTTGTATAGATTTGTACATATTTCATTTTTATTGTTACTCTTTTTATTATAGCCATTCTAATTTTCTTTTCCAGTCCATAAGTCTCTCTCTCTTATTCCCTTATTTCTCTTCCTCTTTAGGGAGGGAGGGGTTAATGGAGAGCATTTGTCATTCATCTAGTGGCCAGCCTAGCCCTAACCCTTGGCACCAGTACAGTCCATACCTTTACCTGCCCCTCTGCTCACTCACTGTGAGCCACCCTGTGTCTCAAATGTTTAGCTTGCAGCAACTAATCTGTAATTTCTGAGCTGGTCCTGATGATTGCAAGGGACTGGTAAAGGCTTTTGACAGGACATCCCATTAATTACTAGCTTCACATTTCTTTCACATAAAAACAAAGAAGATCAAAGAAGATGAAGAGTTTAGGTTACAGTCCAAAGGACAAAAGATAGCCTGGGACAGGAGGCATGGGCTTAAAAGTTTTCTTGGCAGCCAGGGCAAAGACCCTAGAAGTTCATAAAGGGCAAAACAAAAAATGTTACACAGAGGGACGCCTTTAGTATAAGCCCTCTTGACAAGCCCCAGTAATTTTAATTGCTCTAGACTCCTGCTATCCTTTCCTGATAAATGGGAGTAACAGTGAATAGACCCGAACCAATCAGTTACATCCAATAAGGTATTTGGCTAAATTAGCTTTGTTCTCAACTCACAACTGATACCAGCTGAAACCAATACATCAGTTTCATTCATTATTAGAAATGAGTCAACTAATGCATATTTTCTACTAATCATTTGAAATTTGGATGGTTTGGTGCTGAACAGCCTCTGACAAGAACTTGCCAATTTGAGATGGAGTTGGAGTGGTTATGTGAGCTTTGTAAAGGAGAAGCTCATGGGTTTGTTTCAGCTGAGCTCTCCTGGCACAAGTAACAGGTCACATAAGTTTACTGCTCCAGTTGTCACAGAAAGATTCACAGGTTTGGCTCTGTAAAACAAAAGCACTGCAAAGCTTACAGAAAATAAGTGCAAATTGTGCTTAATGTTCACAAACATAATGTGGTTTCCAAAGGTAACTTGAGAAAGCTTCCTCTCTTTCAAACTGGTCTGCCTACTAGAGACCGACAAACTTTGCTCACTAATGGTAGGAAGACCTTTAAGATGCTAGTTTTCGCTTCAGTTCTCAAAACATAAAACCATGTGGGGTGTGAGGCTTTCCCATGAGGAGAAATTCCTGTGTTCTCATGCATGGCAGCTTTTTCACAGTATAACTCAGCATCCAACCATGGAATCAGGTGCTGTCTCTCAGACAGATCCCAAGAGTGACATAAAACAGAGCTTATTAGATCACCGTACATCTTGAAAATTCATAAAAGTGATGTGCATCCATTTTTTAATAGGAAAATGCATATACGGCAATGTTAGGTCCTATAACTCCTTATTTAATCTTACGTCATTTGTTTCATCTACAAATAACCTATTGCCAGAAGTCTCCAGACTCACTGCATCATGTTTTCATGTTCTGGGTGAGTCAAGAGACAAATAACTGGGCAAGGGTACAATTCTGGAAGAGAACAGAGGATGCTAACCAGGTAGAATCAAGCAGGATATGAAAACATCATTGGGTGGGCCAACAAGATTCTCTGCTCCCTCAGAAAAATCCAGCATACTAAAGCCAGCCTATGTCTCGATCAGAGCATCAAGTTAATATATTTCTGAGTAAATCAGCAGCAGGCTTTGAAACAGAAGCCAGTCCCTTCAAATGGCAGTTCAGTGTTTCTGGCCTGCCCAGATCCTGCTCATAAATACATGGAGACTGCTCAGCAAAGGAGACACACACCATGTTCAAATATAGAGTCTCCACATGGAAGAAGGCCACATAAGACTATCAATCCCAGTAACATAGAAATTTCCAGTGACTGTTCAGAAGTGGAAGGGTTACCCAAGTGCTGAGGAGTGATTTCTGCCTATGGCCAGAGCACTGCTAGGCAGCACATGCACCACGTCCACAGCATGCAGACACTGAACACAGCCCGACACAGCTGCGGCGTGCATCACCAGCCAAGATGCATTTGCATCAGAGCAACACTTCAGGTGTCTTTAAAACTCTGAGAAAACTGTACTGAAGAGAGTTTGCCATCTGCACGCAAAACACCATGGGCCAACAAATTCCATGCGGGTATGTCATACGCTAACAACCAGGCACCCAAAGAATTTGTAAATTAAAGAAAAAATACGTCACTAAGCATGCAGATCAGAGCTACTCTTTACCAGGTCATTCCCCACATTTTCCGTTCTCAAATCTTTCACGTTCTTGCAGAAGGACCTCAAAAAAATCCTTCAAAAAATCTACTGTCCAATCTCCTGTATTGTAAATCTTATTAAGTTGAAGGAAGCCAAGGAAGATTATCCTCTAATCTATCCACAAAACCTTCCCTCTCTTAGGCAATGGGGCTTAAAGCACCCAGGAAGAGGCTGACAAGCAGGACCCAGCCAGATCCTCTCCCAGGAGCTGAGAGAAAACCCATAGAAAGAGGGTGCACCCTGTTCCAAAGCTCCCCTGGCAGTAAGGACACCAGGGGACACCTTAGTGTCATTGGTGTGACACTAAGGTTCAGTAACACCGGAGCTTGCAAGTGGAAACACAAGGGGCAAAGCAAGGTGGATGATCCAAGCTGCACAAAGATCCCTGTTTGCCCTCCCTGTCTGCCTTTGGCAGTGAACAGTGGATTTGAGCAGCTACTGCCCACACAAGGGCTGGGCATAGAGGCAGCTGCTCCGAGATCTGCCGGCAATCGATGCCTCTTACTGGAGACAGGGAAGGGAGAGCACAGTGGGGGCTGCAGCAGCAACGGGACCTGCGTAGGCAACCGCTCCTGCCTTTCAGTTGAGTAATGCAGGCTCATTTGTTCTGGGTGACATTAATGCTATTCGCCATCCATCTCAGACTCTTTAAATTACCTTTTTATGGCCAAAATCCTTTTCATAATTGATAAAAATCTCTTTTTTATAAACAGACTTATTGAAAAAAATGTGAAATTTTTTTATTCCTCATTATAGCTTTAATACAAATGTGGTTTTTATTGATGGCTGCACAGAAGGCCTGACAGGCCTACTGACAGAGGCTCAGAGGGGTGGAAGAAGGGCCAAATCCTCTCATCCCACTCCCCCACCCCTCACAAATGGCCACCACAGCCCAGCCTCCACTCTGGTGGGTAATGTCATATTGGAAAAGGAAATTTACTGTGATGAATATAACACTCATAAAAGGAAGAGACTCTTGCTGACCTAAATCTAGCTTCCTTGCATCTGTTAGCGATGTACACCGAGGGCAACTTTACAGAGAACCCCTACAGAGTCTTGCTAGAGCAGGATACTGTCCGCATCTAGCCCAAATCCAAGGCTAAACCATAGCAATTTCTCCATCACCTGATGACCCTTTTCCAGCCAAGAAGGGCTATTAGGAAAAGGAGAAGACAGCCATGCATTAAAATGAAAAGAGATTTAATAAAACAGCAAAGGAGGAGACCGTATCCTCAGCAAACTTCACCCTTTATACTGAGCGCGAAGTTTATGGGATGGGATACACCTGCAGCCAGCTCAGATCAGCTGCCCTGGCTGACTCCAAACTGTTAATGGCCTAGAGAGAGAACATGGCTGGCCTATGATTCTGTCCCGGCAAAACCAAGACAGGTACTTAAAGGCAGAATCAGGGTCAAATGCCATGGGAGATCCAGGTGTTCGGCAAAGCTATTTAGTATCAGTCCTACAGCCCCAAGCAACCTTGAGAGCAACCGTGTACTGACTGTGGCACACATCTGTTTTGGGCAGAACACTTGACCACACCACTGTGCAACACCAGAGGAAGCAGGCACATGTCCTAGCATCATGTTAGGCAACACTGCCAGCCTGTGAAGAGACTTTCTGGGGCCATAACAGGGACTGAATGTTACGATCTGAAGACCTTGTGATTTAGCAGGGTAAATGAATCTTCTCTAGGGCAACATATGGAGCCAGATACAGAAAGTGACTTGTATTCCCTCAGAAACAACTTGGATGCTGTAGGACATGTAGCATAATACTCAACAGCCTATTGAAGGCCTAGCTACTGTCCTACAGGGTTGAGCATTGCTTCAATAGTTCTGCAAATCAGAAGTAAGCATATGTCTTGCCAGAGCTTAAAACACCAATCAACAGTTCCAGAAAGAAGGGCATTAGTCCGTCCTTCTCCTCGTCACTGCCACAGCAATGGCTGCCATGCTGTATCGAGTACACATACAGAAACAGGAGTAAAAGGAGTCTTTTCTATTCCCTCTGTCTTTTCTCATATTCCACCAGTTCGAGGACAGCGAAGTCTCTTCCTGCTGGGTTTAATGGCCTGCTGCAGTCTCATTCCAAATCTTTCCCAAAGTAGGTTTTTTGTCCCTTCCTGCCAAATGACCATGTGGCATTGCTGCACATCACTGCAGTGACCATGCTCCCAGGTGTTGATGGGTACATTTCAACAGTAGATAAATAACACTCATGTGCCCAACCTAGAAAACACTTTGGGAACCTTGGAAGCAATTTAAAGTAGAGGGACAAAAGGCAGTATCCTTCCTAGCCACAGTTTTGTTGCAAGGACAATGACTTCTCGGACAAAGAGTATCTGTTTCCTACCGCACGGCACTGGTGCCAGGTGACGTCCAACGGTAGGATTCTGAGGAGAGCAAAGCCCTTTAACTTAAGGTTGGGTCCTCCAAACATCACTTTGAAAATGCATCCTGCTTCACAAACCACAGCACAGAAGGTTCCTCTACCACAGATTATTTTCTCACAAATCACAGTCAAACCACTGACATATCCTGCCCTGCTCAGCCAGTGAGCTTCATTACTGTATGGCTGCAGGAAGCTTCTTGCAAATGGTAGAACAGTCCTTGAAAAACAGGTAAAAGCCGCAATTAACTGTGGATGAAAAGGATGGTCTCCTTGGAGGTACTGGATAATCAACTAATTAAAAACTACTTCCCATTACATGCACTCCCACAAAGCAGAGACAGACTGACATCCTTCCCAATGACTGTCTTTCCAGCTGTTTAAGTCCTTTATACAATTTGGCCTCAACAGAGACAAGTCTTGATCTGTGCTTTCTCCCAGCTTTCAACATAGCAAGCACTGGAACTGATACATTCAATCACTGATGTGTTCTCCTTGTGGATCCTGTTTTGCCTCTTAGACCTCCGTGAGGGCAGCAAACTCACCAGCAATGGTGTAAGTATGTATGCAGATGTGGATATGTGGTGTCAGGATTTCTTAGGATCCCTCACTTAATAGCATCTGGAAGTGCTCAGCTTCAGCAACTTCCACTCATCTGTGCAAGACCTTCAACAACTGTTAGCAAGAGGTCAGAGATGAGAGGGTAAGTCAAGGGACAAGAAGGAAGGAGAGACCCTCATTCCCATGGAAGGCAAGGCCAGCCCTGGGCCCTACACCAGCCCCTCGCCCTCCTGCATTAATGCCCTCTGCCCCCAGGCAAAGATACAGCCTGGACACAGAACACCTGGGCAGCCACACCACTCAGGCACCCCACCAGCACAGGAAACACCCTACCTGGGGCCACGCTGGGCTCATGGGTATGCTTACTTTATCCTTGCCCTAAACACACGACCTCTGACCTGACATAGGGGCTGGACTAAAGAATCAGCCTGATGGGAACCCACCAGAAAGGAGCACAGGGGGAGGATCGGTAGTATTTCTGAAAGGACAGTGGTGAGAGATGGGAGGGAGGGANGGAAGAGAAAGGAGTCTTGGGGAAAATGTCAGAAAGTTGATTACAATATGCTGATGTGTGATGATGGCCTAGAAGCTGATGAGTAATGGGCCCTGGAAAGTGCTGTCTTGCTGTACACAGAAGAGGAATTACAGCAGGGCTGACTGGATAGGGCTATGCTGTGGCCTACTGGGATGTGCAATACGATGGCAAACCAGGAGGTACTTTAGGACTGGAAAGAGGGAATAGGGTGTATTGACACAGACAGAAGTACACCGTGAAGTGAGGAGATGTCACAGTATCTAAACTCATTATCATTGCACAATGGTAAGAAGCAAGCCATATTAGGGACTGCACTGGACAGTAGTGGAACCAGACAACAGAAAGGCATTGAGGATATTTGGAAGAGCAGGGCTGTAAAAGCTGCCAAGTCATTCTGCAGCCACTCAGTCCTATGAGGAGGGATGCTCTGGAATGGCCTTGATCTAAGTAGAGGGAAGCAGACTTTTGAAAGGGGAGAATTCCACAAAAGTCTGATCAGTTTTAGCAATAAGCTATTACCTCCTCTGAGTAACTTGTTCATGGAATACACAAACAGGAAGACCCACAGGAAGCCTTTCTAGCAGACACCAGAGGGCTGTCAGATGGAACTGGTTTAGCCAAACTCAAAGGTGTCCTGGGTTCCTCATCTCTGCCCTGGAATCACCTCCATAGTATCCCTATATGCCAAAACCACAGGCCAGTACCTTCCAACAGACCTGACAGAGAAACGAAATGCCTCTAATACCAGTGCTGGCAAAACATCATTTCTAGCTTCCAAGCACAAATTATTTTGTGCTTCTAAGGTGCAGCCACTTTGAAAGATTTATCTTTCAGAGACCCTCATTAGTCTTTCTCCCTAAATGTCTGGTGTCCACATTTTACCAGAAGTTGCCTGGCTCTGCTCTGTATGCACTTTGTTGAGTTAGAGAGCTTGGCCATTAATAGCTCAGCAGACAAAACAATTGTGAGGTAGGTAACAGAGGCATTTCACTTTCTTTTTCCACACTTGGCATCTTTACCTTTTCAGAACCTTGTTCAAGAAAGGAAGATAAAAATAGAGGTAGGAGAAACTCTTCCAATCATATCTCATTGCCCATTCTTATGGACACAGCTTTTCCCAACTGCTCCAATGAATTTACCCAGAACAAACCTAACCTGTGACATCTCCACTGTCTCCCCAAATGACTCTTAATCTATGATCTTCATGGTGAACATTTCCAAGACTCACTGTAAAGATTTCTTTGTGCAGCCTATCCCGCTGTTACTACTCATGTTGCCCCAAGAATCTCATTTCCCACCTCAAGCTCTTGCAAACTCAAGAGAATGATCACCCCCCACCATCACTAAACCAAACCACTGTGGCTGAGATTAGAAAGATAGCATCTGCTCACTACTGGTGAATTTTATCCCTAATGATCCCTGATAGGTACATAAATTCCCCCTAGACTTAAGACAGGGTTTGACAAGGCAACCCACTGGTCAGCACAGATGATGTTTCTCCTTCTGTACTGAATCAGCACACATGCCGTTTACCTTTAAATCAGTCCATTAGCTCATGCAGCAAAGCTACATGCTGCAGATGCTCATCTCCGGCCACAATGCTGGCCTAGAATGCCACACAGGCACCCCATCATCAGGGTGTCACACGAGTCTGTGTGGTGATAACAGAGTCACGTTGAACTGCTGTAAACCTACCTCACAAGCCCTCTGTCTTTGTTCAAAGATCAGTTCCATTGGCATGGTCTCCATTTACACCAGTTTTCCCCCCAAACCACTCCATTTGTCAAACATTCCAGCCTCTAATAAGATTCTCAGGAGTAGTCCACTTCAGAAGACAGACTATTTCTAAATGACTGAAGATACAAAGTTGTCATTTTGATTTCCATGCTCTTTTGCAAACTCTTGCCTAATTTGTCAGCTTGTCACATTCCTCCCTAGGTATCTCTGTATTTCCAGTTGCTATTTCACCCATTTGTTCTGCACCAATCCAAAATGTATGTAATTACTTCTTGCCTACACTTGAGATTAATCTGAGGAGCCTGATCTTGTGCCTGATGGTGGAACTGGAAGTCTTATCTCTGAATTTGAGAGCAGCAGCATTAGGCCTAGGTGCCCTGGTAAGGTTCCTTCGCTGACATTTTCTCTTCTCTTTGAATTTATCTGCAAGTTCCCGGGTGTGAGGCTGACCCCATGAGGGAAGGTTTTGGGATCCATCTTTGCATTCTCCTGTGCCCTGACACTCCACCATGCCCTTCTACCATCTCTATTTCAGCTAAATAGACCATATTTTAAATGTACTGAGGATGTAGCTACACTGGAATTAAATTTGTTCCTGAAGTAGCCCTATTAAATCCTCTGGGCTCCAGCAAAAACAGTTTTGGTGCATTAGGTTCCCCAAATCTATTTTTGTTTTTAAATACCTTGGTACCTTGTAACTGATGGACAAGGGCATTTACCTTGTCTTTTAATACTGCCCAGTTTCAACAACTCCTTTATTTTTATATATGCCCTTCTTTCTCTATTGTATCATCGCTCTCTTTGTACCATTAGCATTTCCTCTCTACTCCTTCCCATTTCTGCCTTCTTTTTCTTTACTCTCTCTGTCTCTTTAAAATTAAATATTGCCCAGCACTGCCCACGTGGGTGAAACAAATGCTAAGTGGGAAGGCTGCTGTGGAGACTGGATTTGAGCTGCCTCACTGGAAATCAATGAGGCATGGAGGGTTTGTCTAGCTCTGAAAAGGCTGGAAGAAACCAGGGCATATCAGTGCTAGCTGAACATGCTCTTGAGAGAAAAAGGCCTACTTCTGAGCACCTGGCTTCAGCCTCCAGGAGACACCACAAACTGAGCCAGAGGTGGCTGCTGTGGTAATTTAATGGTGGCCTTCCACAGCTCCTGTGGAGAAGAGACTGCTGGACGGAGGCCCGTGGCGCAGCAGGGTTCTGCAGGGAGCAGCCAGCCTGCCCTGCTCCATCTATCCACTGAGCTATGAAACACAGCTCATACCGGCCATGCTACAAGGATGCAATGCTGAAAAAGGAAGCATCTTGCAGATCAGAGGCTGACATTAATGCTGCCGTTATAAACCGCAGTGAAGTATTAATTGTTATTCCTGACCTGACAATACCTACACCCTTAAAACTACACACAGGCAGACCCACCCCATCTGCACATAACATACCAACTAGGTGCAAAATCTTCACTCAGTCCCTCATGTTCCCCACATATCTCCTTAGCACACAGTCAGACATCTCAGAACAATCCAAAACAGCTCCACAAACCTCTATGCATAAGTAACAACAGTTGTATACACTGCTTCCCTCCTATGAACTCCCGTCTTCCTCTCCCTCACATTTTCTACCATTTCCTTTGTGCACTTTTGCCTCCAGCCTCCCTCTCACCGTGTCAGTTGTGATTCTTGAAATGCCTCTCCTCAACCTGGGCTTGAGTGTGAAGGGACCTCTTCTTGTAAGGGGCAGAATGCAAAGTAGTAGAACACCCTCTCTAAATACTGTGTTTACTTCCCTTATATCTAATGAACACAGGCACCTACCTTCGATCTCACTGCTGTGGGCTGCTGAGAGTTAATAGTGACACAGACTCCTGGGCTACTGCATTACCTGACTGCAAGCAGCAAAAGTGATTTATGCTATTATTTTCTTTAGGGGTTAATTAGGGGCTTGAGAAAGTAAAGAGCTATCAGTGCTAGCTGGAATTGGTCTAGTGCAGCCACGGGAAAGCAGTTGTCCCTCACAGAGTTCTGCTAATGTATCTTTGTCCCGAACATCAATATCTCCAGCTTCCACCCTGTGGCGGATGGCCCTCCATCCCGATCTCCAGCAACCCTGGTAGTCTTGGCACAACCTCTGGGGTATGCTGCTCTGCTGAGACCTGCCATTTCCACCTGGCAGCTTTCACATCCTTAATCCTCTGTTATCTTCTTCTTTCCTATGGATGTCAATAATGCCCAACAATGGACAGGGAAAATTCACATGTCATTCTTCCAGGGGCAAGGAGAAGACATCTCCCCCTGGTATCTCTTGCAACTGACAACCACCAGAGATCTGTTTTCCTTCCTCTAGCCGCCCAGGGCTTGCTGAAGCATAAACAGCCAAGGGGCTATGGCTGCCCCTACCTCTTTGCCCAGATCCTCACGGATAACTTGCTCAATCTCCTGCCTGGTGCTCTGTGGGGCCTGGCTGTGCAGCACTTTCAGGGTGCGAGTGTACTCCTCAGGCAGCAGGTAGTCAAGCGCTCCCAGATGCTGTCCCACTTTGATGAAGGTGCCTCGGTTGGCACAGCACAGCTCCCGGAGGCGCTCAGCAGAGCGCAGGTGCACCTGTGGAGAGACCAGAAGGTCAGGCAAGCCCCTTTTGCTCTGTTACATGAGCACGCCCACATATGTACCTTTTATTTGTCTAGTATTTAAACAGACCAGGAATTTCCTTTCTCGATTTTGGGCATCATCATCTAATGTGTCAAATAAGTAGTAAGTCTTTGGGTTGATTTAGGAGGGCTGAACCAGATCAGGACAAGATGCCTTAGAGTATAAAGGGCTTTGACACTTGTTTGCACAGGCATCATGATGAGGGACAGCACATTAGGTTTTGGCTCTGTCCAGGGATACACCCTTCCAAAGAATAAGATGTCTGGCCACGGGACAGCATTGATTTGTCACTGTGATCCACCACAATGATCCTCCACTATGAGGCACAGTCTGGGAACCCCTAGTCAAAAGACAAAATTCAGAACCACAACCATGTATGTTAGGCTCATGTCACACGTGTGAGTGTGATGAATGTCACACATGAGTGTGATGAATTAAAGTGAGAAAAAAACACATATACCATCCCAGAAACTTCACAGAATTTGGAAGAAGATTTGTAATTTTGATTTTTAACAGATGTCTATTTGGCAGTGAGGAGGACAGCACATGAAAAGTCCCTCATCCTCCTCAGATCACTCTGACACACAAGGGGAAACTACATCACTTCAGTCCAGCCAGGTCTTGTTCTTACTGCCTACACTGCCAACAAAGTTTACAGTGACAGTGGTTTTAGAAACTAAGAATTAGAAGACTTTCCAGCTTTGCTCACATTGGCCACAATGCAGCCACCAAATGAAAAAAACAATCACCAACCACTTGCCTGGTCAGGATTTCAGCTCCTGAGGTTTATTCCACCTCTCAAGAACAGATCAGCCACCACATCCTTCAGTGACAATGATTTATTCTGCCTTTATTACTCTCACTAGAAAAGCCTCCTGCCAAGTACAGAGTTATAGTCAATATTCTTTAATAAACTTCAGAGAAGTTTACCCTGATAACATTAATAAAATCTAAGCAAATCAATGACACAAAATAACTCTGCACTGATCTGCCAATGCCTGACGTCTATCTTCATGGAGGCTCCTAATTCCTTTGGCTTCTGTGTCAGAGGTGATTAAAGGTCAAATCCTATGTCTGCAAACCTCATCTGCCCAAGATCCTATGGTGAGAGACTCCTTCAAAATTCTCAAAGTATGTGGCATAAAGGAACAACAGAGCAAACATGCATGAACACCACACCCCCCCTCATCATTCAGTGTCTATCTCTGCCCTCAGTGCAAAGCAGAGATGTCACATCACAGGGCAGCATTTGGGAATGTGTTAGGGTGTGGAGCGGCGAGGGAAGACGCAGTCAATCAATGTGATTGATAAGCGAACTTCGTTTATTAGCTGTCAGTGCAGTACTTATATACAGTCACCTCATTAGTAGTCACACCTGTCCATCCTCTATTGGTTCAATCCACAGGGTCTCTTAGCATAACCCAACCCCTCTCGCGGTGACAGAAGGCTGCTACTTTCTCATTCCATAATATTCTATTATTGTACAACTTATCAGCTCAAGGTCATGCTATTCTTGTAAGTTTCTTGCAAGGATTGCAGCTGGGCTTAACAGGTTGCTTCAGATGACATTTCTCTTAAAGGTACATGACCCTTGTCTTTTAGCCATTCTACAACATTAGGGGACAGACTGGGTGCTGAGCTGCAAGGCCTAGGGGAGTGTGTGGAAAAAGACTAATGTTCAAGTCTCACAATCAGCATGTGAGACTTGACAGCTTGCACATGTGCACATACACACTTTCCCAGGTGGGCGCACATGGTCCAGCACCACTCTTGCTAGGAGACTGAGCTTCTCCCAGCATATTGGCTGCTCAAAACCACTCACAAACACATTGGCAGAAAATAACATCCACACACGTGCTTCATGTCTCCCACATTATAGTCCTGCCTACACGCCAGCTTTAAAGATCCTGCTGTGACAAGCCAGGCTCTGCCCTGGGTGTTTCCCTGCCCTCCTGCCCTGTGTGCAGTGAGGGCAAAAGCAGTCCAAAAGGGGACAAGGAAAGGAAGCTGTGTAGGAGGAGAGAGCAAAAAAAGCAGGGGGGAAGTAATGGAATAAAAGATTAAGACATTGAGAGGAAGAGAGCCAGAGCAGCTGGGTAGTACCAGGAGTACAGCCCATTAAAGGGAAACAGCTTTTATGCAATTCTGACAACCACCCTCTGCCCACTACCTCCAGCCGTGGAAGAAAACACCTGCTAGAAGCAAAGTGGAAGGGCAGCGGTGACTGGCCAACCCTCGCCGCCCAAGGTATTGGGCAGACACAGGCCAGGGCACCAGTGGGAAACCGTGGCAAGGCTCGTTGCGGATGTGCTCCAAAAAGCCCAGCACTGAGCATGGGCCAGTACAGGGCCCTGCGACCTCCCCCAGGCACAGCAGGAGCCCGTCAAATGACCCCAGGCTACAGAACAGCTCGGGGCAGAGCAGCAGCAACTCTGGGGCTGTAGTGCGATGCTGGGCATGAGGCAAGACAGCCAGCTCAGCGTAGAGGTGCTGGCTCCAACACACCCCACATGGACTGCTCAGGGAGATGGAAAAAGCAGGATGGAAAACCCATTCTGTAGCTGAAAATGCAACTGGTTGTAGTTACACTTGGATGAGAGGTGTATATTCATGCTGGTCTTGAGAAAGAGACAGAAATCAACTCTCTCTCCTCTATCACAAGAAGAGAAATTTTGGCCCATACAAACGTATCCATCCTGTAGAGAACCCAGTTTCATTGAAAGTAGCACTCTTGGGAGAGAGAGACAAGAGCATCCTTACAGAGGGCTCCAGGAACAAAATGGAACAAAGCTCCCATGCACAGCAACCTCCACCATGCTCTCACAACTGTCTTGGCTAAAACTCCTAAGAGACAGCTGCCCTGGCTTAATGTCCAGACCAGGGAATGCCAGGTCCTGCTCCTGCTAGAGTGACAAAAGATGACCAAGCAGCTTCTCTCAGAAGAAGAAAATATCTATCCTTAGTCCGCAATAGAGGCAGAAGTACAGTGGGACTGAAGCAGAACTGAGAATGCAGCGTCCCAGGTCTCTTTTCTTACCAAACATGTCAGGATTTTTAGCAGAAAGATGCTCATAACGCTATGTATTATTTGTCTGAATCTTCCCAAGCTAGGTCACAGTCCTGATGCAGCACTTGTTTCTCTGATAAATGTCCTTCTCCTAATCACAGTCAAAGTAAGAGTGCCACATTCCTACTACTGTGCTCCATAATGTGGACCCACATTCCTGTTCTACTTTGAAGAAAGTGTAGGGTAAATGGAAACCCCCAGAATGGCTCAGAGCTTCTCTCTGAGGCATCTCACAAGATAGCGATCTTTGTTTCACAAGCAATAATTTGAAGACTCTTCTTATCAGGGAAAGGAACTGGGAAAAGCAGCTAGTTGGACAGGGACATGATGTACGCAACATGCCTAGGAGCACGGTGCAGAAAAAAAGGAAGCATTTCATGTACTGAGAATTACCAAGAATAAGCTTCCCTCAGGAAGCAATAGAGATCACAAATATTCTTTGAGTGTGTATACAATTCTTTCCTCGGTCTGCATGGGCATCTATTTTTGTTTCACACCCCTTCCCCAAATTTCAGCAGGACAAATTCTCCATTGGCTCACAGCATGGCTATCAGACTCATGTGGTCTACCTAAACCCTGGATAGATTTGGATTAACATTGATTATTAAAGTTGTCCCATATGGGCCATAGTGAAAGTAACAACTGTCAGGTATGGAGAGGAGGCACCTCTGGGACTCAGCAAACAGGGCTGCAAAGGGAAATTTTTTAATTCATCCTTAATGTACAGGCTACCCTGGCTTCTCAAGTCATTTTGATCCTTTTGAAGGAGCCTTTACTCACAGAGGCCCTGGCAAAGAACTGCTCTTCTGAGCATTATATGTGCAGGTGTCACAAATGGACAGATGCTAATATGGTCTTAAAAATAAAATAAATTCATTTAGAAGAAAATAAATACCAAAGTTAAAATATACTGGTGAAAACTGGAATATCTGGTGACAAAATGGCTCAGAAAGACCACTAAAGACAGTAAGGTAAGCAGTGGATGCCCCTTATCATATGAAAAATCTTTCAGAAAAGTCACTCCAAATCCGAAGGTCATACTTATAGCTGGCAAAACATGAAATGAGGATTAGGAATGCAGAGAGAAAATTTGAAATGCAATTAGTCAAAGACATAACAAACAAGTCACCAGAAATTCCTTGTGATGAGTGCTGCCTCCAGGAACACTGCAAGCGCAGACATCTCACAACAGATGTTAGGCTGAATTTTGCCCAGAGGACAGAGCTAGAAGGGCTGTTCCTCCTCTCACCTCCATACAGAGGGAACTCTTGTACATGTGAGTGGGAACAGCTCCACACCACATGGTGCCTGCTCCCACCCCACCTTCTCCCAAACCTGAGCAAGAGTAAAGGAGGTGCCTTCTCCTGTGGCAAGCAATTCCCTGCAAGGGGCAGGATGCTGAGGAGAAGCCTGCCCATCACTGCTTACAATGGAGATACACTCTCAGACAGTTTTCGAGAAAGGTATGTCCAAATAAAACCTTGACAGCTTTGGTTATGTAAAAATTACAGATAAATTCAATAAGTGGCTGAGATGCTAATAATCATAATAAAAAGGGGATCATTCATTAAAACCATTAGCTTCCAGAGAAATGAAGGGAAACAAATGTTGCCCTGTTTTTAAGAAAAATCCAGAAAAATCTGGAAAATAATAGTCCTGCAAGCTTTTATTCTGTATGAATTAAATTAGTTGAGACAATAATTATAGAGTACTAAAAATCATTTAGCTAAATGTGTTATGACTAAAAAAAGCCAAGAGGGATTTTCAGAGGAAAAAAAACAACACATTCTTTACCAGTCCACTAAAATACTCTTGAGTATGTTAATGCAATTGCCAATAAAAGAGAAAAAGGAGGTATTTATTGGGACTTTCAAGTAGCTTTCAATAAATTCTCTCAAAAGAGAGAAAACTGAGTAATTATTCGAGAAGATGTAAGAACATCACTTGCTCATTTTATCTCATTCTCAGCTCAGAATTCCCTCTCTGCAACACCAAGCCCAACACTACAGACAGAAGCAGTGAGGGACAAGGCTGCAACATGTAGTAGTGTTTTTACCACAGCTTCATTTCAGCCTGCTCTGAGCTCTTTTAGATGAGGTGATACTGCAGAAGCCCTGTCTTGCAATGCTGTTACTTCCAATGAGACTGACCAGCTCTCACAAAACAGCAAATTATAGGGCATTCCACAAAGCAACAACCTTTAATTTTAATTTTTATTTTTTTTTTTACATCCCATTTTGTACAGTACAACATGAACCAGTGGCACTCACAGTCTGAGTCCATTCACTTAATGGAATGGCTTTAGACATTTGTGGTAAAACAACCGTACCTGATTTTATATGGAGTTCTTCATCTCTAAAAGTGCTTTTACCAAGCTCTTTACAAAACTCAGGATCTCTATTCCCCATTTTACAGACTCATAAAAATATTACATGTAATAAAATGTCTAAAGGGCTTCAAACACTCTTGCTCAAGGCATCAAGACAAAAATTACCCTATTGATTGGCCACAGTGAGAGACAGAATGCAAATGGGGGGCACTTATGCCACCATAATTAACATCTTTGAAGAACCTATTTGGTGTATCCAGCTCCCACATTAAACTGATCACCCCTTCTGTTGGGGTACAACCTGCTTCCAAGAATCTTCTGTATTTACTAAATTACCTGCCATTGCAGGAACTTGGGACATTGGAGATGGTTTCTTGCTTTCTTCCCATGGTACAGCAGAACTGAATGGTTGCTTATGTTCTTTCATATGAATATGAAAATATTATGTTGGCAAGTATCTTGTGGCACACAGTGTGTGGGAGCATCCCAGGTATATATGCTGTCAGCCATCTGGACAAAACAGCTCTTCCAGGAATGCCAGCAGTAGCAGGAGACTGGACAGGGTAAGCCAGGCTGTCCGCTGGACTCCATACAGAAAGAAGAGATGATATCATCACACCTCTGCAGTGGGTATTCCCGGAACACAATAAGTCGAGGAGGGAGAAAAGACACATCAGAGAAGATAGGAAAGGAATGTGGCCACAGTCCTTTTCCACTCCTCATAATGACAAGGTCATGTGCATACGACTGGTAAAACTACAGAATAGCTGTAGATGAGTCAGGAAACCACAAACAGGAGAGAAATGAAAGAATGTCCACCTCAAACAGTGAGCAACTAAAATCAGGCTCATGCCAAGACGTTTAGGGAGGATAGAGCTACTGGTTAAGTAATAGGGTACTTGGACGCTTTAGAAACTGCAATAGAAAAACCTAGAACCCGTTGCAGTGCCAGTTTAGTTGTGTCTAAGGGGCTGTTTTCTCCTCTTTCAACCATAAGCATACGGTTAATATAAACTACTGTAGCCTTTACTAACACTGAGCCTGGTAATCAAACTGACTGATAGCAGAGGTGCAGCAGGGAGGCATACGAGTCTAAATGGAATTGTTAATTGCCTACTATCATTCCTGCCTACCTTTTACAAAAGCTCATTCCTAAGCACAACAGGTATTTCCCATTCTAATGCTTCCTTATATCAGTACTAACTGATAATACTGCTGATCATGGACAGATTCAAGTCTTTGGAACTGGAACAACTCCTGGTGCAATCTAGCCCACTATCTAATAATTCATTATTTTTCTAAGTTGTGTATAAAATTCCTAAGGATTTACCTATGGGTTTCTGCCTACCCATATGAGAATAGGGTATTCCGTATGTTCCCACTTAGGCAGGTATATTGATACTTTTTCATACCTACACTAGTTAGTTCCCCTTGGTGTAAACCCTGGTTAAAAAGGCATCCCCCTAATCCTCACTTTTGACTTTCGTAGCTCAAAACAGTCCTATCAGAGATCAAGATCCTTCAAAAGTTCTGGCACAGCAGTTGGTTGCTAGTGGGACAGCCAAAATGTGAGAAAGAGAGCCTTACAGCTTGTAAAGAATAACGGATGGAGATGATCCTCTACAGTAAAGTGACTATTTCTTAGCTTCTCAGTTTCATAAACATAGGAAGAAGGAGCCACACAACTAACAGAATGGCCAGTGAACTCTGTACATATGAAAGGATATACACAGTGAGCCTGCATCTGACAGACGAAATCTGGTCTTGGTGCTTGGGCCTCATATTTCCAGTACTAAAGGCAGCTGAAATTAGAGCAAACACATTTCATGATTTGTGCAAAACTTCACCGGAGAGCAAAAAGAGGCTGAAATTAGAGCAAACACATTTCATGATTTGTGCAAAACTTCACCGGAGAGCAAAAAGAGGCCTCTTTCAATCCTAGGCCAGCCCATTTCATGCTGAAAAGATGTTCAAGCTCCCATCCTTGAGGCCATCAGGACTTTGAATTTCCACACACAAGCACAGACATTGACCTCCCACCTACACTACACATACTCCCCACACTCTTTCTGCCAATACCTTGATTGACAACACAGCTCTTAACAATCCATACAGGTAACTAAGGGATGGCGTAGCAACAAACGCCTAGTTGAGA
The DNA here is from genome assembly GCA_013399075.1 of Chloroceryle aenea. Taxonomy (NCBI): domain Eukaryota; kingdom Metazoa; phylum Chordata; class Aves; order Coraciiformes; family Cerylidae; genus Chloroceryle; species Chloroceryle aenea. The sequence goes on from VWZY01001831.1 coordinate 46,039, forward strand.
TGCCGCTTGGTTCAGGAAACATTTATGCTGGGCTAAGGTCCATCTCTTTAGCCAGTCACTTCCCAAGCCACTCTGAAGAGGAGGAAGCATTGTTGCTTGACTACAGCACAGAGCACCATCACCTTGCTGAACTCTGCACTTGCTGGCTGGTGCATTCACAACCAGCACTGATCACATGCTCGTGTTCCATCTTCAGTCTGCTCCAAGCTCGGTCATTTGTGCTCTGATTATCTCTCATTACTGATGACCTTGCTGTAATGAGTTTTAATCCACCCCATATTAATTAGAAACATTTTCATTAGCCAGCTCAATTTTAGGTAAATAGCTAATAGAAGCAAGAGAGCTGCAATTAGCTATCTGTGTGGCAGTTCAGGAAAAAAATTAGAAGGAAGCAGCTGTTTCACCTTTAGACACCTCTGTGATACAATGCACTATTCTGTCTAAGTCTCCTGAGCAGAGAGAACAAGGAGCACAGGGACAGGATGGTCAGACACAAGGGAAAAACAACATACTGAAATAACTGGAACATAGTACCTCTATGGCTACAGCATTACCTGTCTATCCTCTCCCACTAACAGCTCCAGATCAAACTGCTAAATACGGGAATCTGAGTCAAGCTGAGTCCTTTACACCTCCAGACAACACTTCTGAAGAAGGATCTGCCTTGAAGCTGTTTTAGAATCAACGAATCATAGAATCATCTAGGTTGGAAAAGACCCAGGGAATCATCGTGTCCAACCTTTCACCCTACTCTACAAGTTCACCCCTAGACCATATCCCCCAACATCTAAGTGATTTTTAAACACATCCAGGGATGGTGACTCAACCCCCTCCCTGGGCAGCCTATTCCAATATCCCAACACTCTTTCTGTGAAGAATTTTTTCCCAGTGTCCAGTCNTTCTCCTCACACAGATCAACACACACACCTAACTTGGTGTCATCT
>VWZY01001832.1:482-57872 GCA_013399075.1 Chloroceryle aenea
TTTTAGAACTCCATTAAATTGTGAGGATTGTGGACATGGTTATTATCAAAATATGTTATTATTATTATTTTCTAATGTCTTCACTGCATGACATCAGATTAGTCATCAGTGCAGTTATACAGTTGGGCAGCCACCAAAAATTGTAGAGTATGTGCCTCTTCCTTGTGAGGTTCTGTGATACTCTCTGTAGTCATCCAGACTTCACAAGATTCTATCATATGCAGGAAATGTGCTGCAACTGTTCAGGCTCCCACCCACCAGCCCTGTTGCTGCACCAGCTCTAAAACCAAGCACCGCACCTACTCATTCTCCACAGGCTCCCCCACACACAAGCCCTGCTGCTGCTGCTCCAGTTCTCAAAACAAGCGCTGCTTCTGCTCCAATTGCTACATTTAAGTTGTTCCAAATCCAGCAACCAAGCCAGCAGCTACACCAACAGTTGCTGTGACCCCTCCTACTCAATCTCCACCTGTGTAAGGTGCTCCTTCGAGGAAAAGAAACGAAACAAAACAGTGACAGAGGCTCCTTCTCAAGCTGAATCAGAGTATGAGTCAGAACCTGATGCAAAGGCTGATGCCCTTGTGACTATAAAGAAACACCTAACAGAAACAGATTGCCCAGTGTGGTCAGATGATAATGGAGCAAGTACTTCTAAAGCAAATCCATCAGATGTGGAGTCATCAGATGCAGAGGNAGATGCAGCGGTCACCACCAAACCCTTATTTAGGAAGGAGCTGCAATAGATACTACAGGACTACAGCTGTCATGAAGCTGAGCCACTGACCACCTGGCTGCTCTGATGCTGAGATAATGCAACGAAGTCCATTCAAATTGGATGGTAAAGAAGCCAAGCACCTGGGATCCCTGGCCAGAGATGGAGGCATTGACCAAGAGCTTGCAAGAAACAGCAACACTATCAGTCTCTGGAGGTGACTCTTGTCAGCTGTAAAATCCAGGTACACCTTTAAGGAGGACATTGACTGCTGCCCAAGCAAATGGACCATCATGGGAAAATGTATAAAGTACCTGAGAGAATTAGCTGTGCGACAGGTGATTTATGGTGACAGACGAGTAGTAAACCCTGATGCAATCCCATGCCAGTGACCCATGTTGTGGAAGTTTGTGCAGAGTACCCCATCAGCCTATTCCCACACATTGTCAACAGTGATATGGAGAACAGATGGTGAGGCACCAGCTGTGACTGAAGTGGCCAGGAGAGCACAACAGGATGAAGACAGTGTCTCTGTTCCTCTACAGGTCTGTGTATCAATCCTGGAGAAGATGGCTAAAGAAACCAAGAGATCAGTTGAAAAACTGATTTGAAAAATAGAGAGGAGGGAGAACAGATACTATTCTTCCCCTGACCCTAACCTGTGACGGTGTGGTTGTCATCCTCACTCTTTTATCTAGTCACCTCCTTGTATAGCTACTACTGTTAACTCTATTCCTGCCTTAGAAATCTGTTTTCCTGGCATCACTAGTTCATCTGTATGCTAGAAAAAGATGGCTTAAGCAAGTTCATCTAAACCTAGACCAATCTAACAGTCTGATGATACTAAAAGGGTTGGTCCACCTTTGCCAGCTCCTGGCCATGCAGTTCTTAATTTTGTTGGACCCAATGCAAGTCGCACTTCAGACTTTTGCTAGCTTAGCTTCTCACTGGATTGGCAAACTAAATGGCTTAGCGAGACAGTGAGCATGATTTATGCATGAGAAGGTGAAGGAATACATGACTCAAAGTTAGGCAAGCAGAACTACAGCCTTAAAGGCAGCAAGCTGTTAAATCATTTCAGCCTATTTTGTTCACCTGCCATGGTAAATACAAATGATGAGTGTGTTTAACAATTTTATTATGTTAAATTATTTTATCCATTATAACAACAATTATGTGAAAAATGGAAGCCTACATTTAAGCTCAACATAGAAAATATGCTTCCTAAAATCTTGGAATTTTGATACCTCATATCCTGTTAATCCATGTGAGAAATATTGTTCATGAAGTTGCAGAGTAGTATGAGGTCTTTGTACTTCCCTGACATCTCTCACTCCTACTTACAGCTCTAAGACATTGTCTCCTGGGGGTTCCCTCCTCAAACTCCTTTCACTGCCAACGATCTGAAGCTCAGATCCTTGGCCTGGTTTACTAGCATGTACATGGCTGGTTGATCGGCCAAACAGAAAGGTAAAATTGGACTCACACTAAATTAGGGTTGTATTTTTTTCTCTCCAGCATTACTCACCAATTTTCAGAACACTTAAAAAATTCATCATCTTTTTAAATCCATAACACTGTACTGTGTCTGGCTGAGCTGGAGTTAACGCTCTTCATTAGCAGTGCAAATGGTGCTGTGTTTTGGACTTTTGACCAAAACTAGATCAAAACCTCGCTGAATGTGTTTGCAAATGTTCTGTAGAATTAAAGTTACTGATGTGGATACCAACGGAAAAAGTATTGCTCCTAAGAAAGAAACTAGGATAAATATCTCCACATATGAACAAATTCATACAAATTTCATTTCTCCAAATACAATCAAAGAAATAAAATGAAATTTTATGTATTTGCAGTTTTAGAGGGATATAGAGCTAGAAAAAGAATAATAAATGCATATTGTACAACTTTGCAAGTTCCTTTTCTAAGGTACCGAGACTTTTATCTGTCACTTTCAGATAGAAAGAACAAAATTCTGGTTTTGTGTGTTATGTTTGCATTTTTATAGTATCTGAGGCTGCACTTGCCAACCATTTTGACCTAATATTATTTACTACTTTTGTAAGAGTCTTTCTTCACTTCAGAAATGAAACTGAATTTCTTTACAAAATTCCAAAACAACATCACTGCAGTGTTAGAAGTTAAAGCATTTTTCCTATAAGTAATCAAAATTAGTTAAGTTCTTGAAGTGAACAGTTTCCCAAATATGGTTTTCTTTTCTTTTCTTTATTACTGTTTTGACATTTTTGTTAGAAGTTATACATTTTCACAGTATGTTGACTGGTAGCATAAGGTAACTGGGGAATACCTGTAGTATGATTATTGCAAATAACCACCGGTACCTAAACATATTATTAATGGAATTAAGAAAATCCTGAAATGATTCACAGATGACCAAAAAGTCCAGATGTGCCAAGCTGTGCATAAAAGTTAATATTATTCAAGCACACCACTAAGAGAGAACAAGCCAGAGAGGGAGTTTTCATCAGTTATATGCCTTTATAGCAGCAATATGATATTTCTCCATATAAATGGAGAAGAAGTATGCATATAGTATGCACAATGGAAGTGCAAATTACATGTTACTACTTCACCTACATGAGGTCCAGCATCTGTAGACAAGCAAGTCACCCTGTGTTCTTTTTTCTGCTTGAGTTTGCTAATTAGAGTCCAGCGCAGAGCTACTAANTGTAAGGGCATCCTACACTGGGATGTCAGAAATTCAATTGAAATCACCATTGTACTTGCAAGTAATAATCATAAATCAGTGAGTAACACTGGTGTTGTCTTCATATATGTAATACTTCAAACTTTCAGTTTTGAGCAAATAAATCCTGCACTTTAATCTTCCATTAGAGCATTATTTTCTATAGAAATAACAACTGATGCAATAAAGTATACTGGTTTAGTTTTTAATCTTGTTCAGGAGTAAAATCTAATTAATACTATTGGACTTTTTTGTATAAACAACAAGAAACAAATTTTTTTTGACAAAAAGGTTTCATAAGTTTTTAGTGCCTTGTTTAATTCTTGAGGTACACTGGACTCCCACTTATTTGTGAAGCAAAGTTTCGGATAATTGAAGGCTTCAAATTCAAGATCTGTAAATGCCATCTGTGCTGTTTTAGCTAAAATAAGCACATCGTTTAGCACATATTGCTTCATTCATCACTCTCCTTTAATCTCAACAGTAAACTGAGTATGTTTGGTTTGTTTTGGAAAAAGAAAAACTCCACAGAAATATGACATATTTGACCATTCCCAATATGCAAGCTTTATAGAGTTATTCTGAGTTCATAAACTTTAAGAACTTTAAACATTTCCATAATATTTTTTATGTTTCTGTTCTTATTATGAATAAAACAGCATGATAACATCTTCCAGAATTAGTTCATTATAAATACTTTATATAAAGACCTAAATGTAAATGAAAATATATTTAACTAGAAATAATTTAATCATTGCTTCCTCTGTCATACTAGTTAGCTTGAAAGGCTCCAAAATATGAAATCAGCTCCAAAGAACTTGCATTTTAAAAGGTGTATTCTGTGATGCATCTGTCATAAAATTTATTCAGCTACAGCAACGGAAGGCATATGCTGTCACTTATATAAAATTTCATTCAGTCAAGATGCTATTCTTCCTTTGTTTTTACACACACACCCTCCTCCTGAAATAAGCTGTGGCAAAGTAGTAAATCATGCCACTAAAAGTTTGCCATTCTCAAGTCTCCCACTCTCTGCTTGTGCTGCACATCTTCTATTTTTTGTTTTGCTCTATTCCAGCCCACCCTGCCCTATATGTCAGAAACTTCTTTGCTAAGTGAAATGTTCCCTACTCTTCCACCGTCTTTAAGTGGAATATAGACACGTATATACATACATAATGTACATATATGTAGATAGATAATATACAATATGAATATATTAAGAATATACCAAATATCAAATGACCTGTGGAATGAGAGAGGAGAATATCTGCTTGACAAATTAATGAATTTCAAAAAAAATCTAAACCAGTTGACATTTATATAGCATGAGAACTGTAACTCGCTTCAGTTCCTTTGGCTTGTTAAGCTTTCCATAGTCTCTATTTACACCCTTAACCATTATAAAAACGGTCTTAATAAGGTAGACTGGAAAATGTAAAAAAATACCTGCAAAAAGCTACTATAAACATTAGTTTAAGAGTGCCACAAAATATGTAAAATGTACTATATAGTGTATATCTCATTAGCAAGGCCAATAGCCTTTCTCTCAATAAACTATGAAATAATCATGTATTTCTCAAAAGGGGGAAAAATATTTTAATGTGCTATTGCCCCATATTTTGACCTTTTCTTTCCTAATAATGTCTTTCCTCTGATCACATTTTTTGTTCCATTATTTATCTTATTAGCCAGCTGTTGAAAAACTGACATAGAATCAGTGTTGCTCTAATAGACTTCAAGACTTCAAAGCGCTACTTGGGAATGGATCCAGACTCAATCTGCCTCTTCCTATTGAAAAAAATACCTAAGTAGCAGTTTTATGTAAAAACACACACTGTATTTCCATTGTTGATGGAAATCCACTTTTAGACACATTAAAAGTGTTTGCACCTAGGCTTGCATGACTTTTCTTTTTTTTTAAGAGATAAAATAAATGTATATTATTAAGCATTTTAGTGAAAAAGAAAAAACATCCCCAAAATTTTAAACCTTAAGACATTAAATCTCTTGAATTCCATAAAGTCAACATCCAAAATATATCACAGACCATCATAAATACAGAACTATGACCACAAAATGTAACACCACCTCAATTACTTATTTATGCATGCAAATATCTATTTTGTAAATAAAACTCACAGTTGCTGTGATTCTAAAATAGTGAAAATAAATAATTTTTAACAGTCCTGGAGTGCTAATGTTTTCAAAATTAGGATTAATATCTCTATTAATGCATTATATGCAAGTGTCATAAATAAACAAGCAAAAAGCCCTTACATTTTTAATGTACAGCAGTACATTTTAAATATATTTATTGCAATGGAGGAAAGATTCTTTCAATAATTTTGACAATTGACTGAAAGAATATAAATAAATATCTTTTCAGGAAAAATTAAAATGTTCATTCTCCCCCAACTTACTATTCTGTAAAGGTTATCATTTAGTGGCCACAGAGTAGAGCTATACTGTACGGATGTGTAACAAAAAGCTATTCACATATATGCCACCAACATACAGCAGTAACTGGCAGTGTATCTAGAGTGTGGCCAGGTGTCAATGTATTGAGTTATTTGTTACCTCAAAGATACTATGACAGGAAAATGGGGCAGGTAATGAAAGAAAGTAGAGAATATAGAGCAAATAAATATATAGTAAGACTTAGCTTGGTGCTTTGTATTCTTAAGCAGTGGAAATAGTCCTGTTTTCTTTCCAGGGTAACATAGTCTTGTTTACCCTTAATGGTTGTAGGCATTTAACTGGAAAGTCAAAGTCATCCTAGCCAGTTTTTTAATCAGGAGAGAGGAAAAAAATGCACCTTAAGAACATGATTCAGGTGTTAGGATTGAGTAATTCTCTGTACTTTTTCATCAGCTGTGAAAACAACCTACAGTAACTATGTTCCTGGCTTAGCCATTTCAGTTTTGTGCCTGTGGGATGAATACAGTCATATCTATGCTGAACACATAAATAAATGTTAACATTTTTAGCTTCTGCAGGCCTGCCATCTCACACACTTCCTCTTGATCTTCAAAAGAGTAAAATGACAGTAAGTTAAAACATTCCTCAGCGAAAGCACAGGGGTTGTAGAAGTGTCAATAAAAAAACTAGTTTAGTCTACAGATTTTTTTATTACAAGCCACCCATCACAAAATGTCCTGGAAACAAAGAAAAAAACCAACAGTTTCCCTGCATATAAACAGCAAAATATGGAGTCCCATTTATATTCACAGATACATACAAGGCTACTCAAAGTGAAGATACATGGGTCTCTATTAACCTGTATGAGCATGTTGTGTTCCCAATTCAACAAATGTCTCCTGTGAGCTCAGCATCACTGAATGCATCTCAAAGGCACAACAGGGGTCTGTGTACAGACAACTGACCATTGTGCTTTCAAAACAGCCTGAGAAACAGAAGCAGTATCTTGACAGTAGCATCACTTGCATCTCAGGTATTGCACTGTGTTAACTCAGTCACACTATTTTCAAAATGAGAGCTACCCCACTCATTCTTCTGTGCTGTCTGACAACTGTCTGGAGGGCTCATACCACCAACAAACTCCCTTTTCTTCTTTTTTTATCCTTGTTTTGAAAAAAATGCCAAAAATTCCCTTGCTCTTTGCAGTAGTTTAACATTTGTATGTTTATGGGTCTTTCATGCACTGAAGTCTGGTTTTTGTGATTTCATTACAATCTTCAGTCTCACCATTACTTGTGACAAAAAAAATGAATTGTTTTGCTTATCCAGACAAAAATTCAAATTGTCAAGGGTAATGTTTTTCATTTCATTAAAGCAGCATACTCATCTTCAATAATAAAACAGCTATAGAGTTTCTGAACACCTTCAATTTTTTTTTTTATGCTGTAGAATCTAATTAGTTTTATTACCAATTCCATAGAAAACAAGCATCAAATAGTAAGTTTCAATGATTACTGTCCTCATCTAACCCATAAATTCTAGTAAACCGCAATATTTTCTTAATACTAGTGGTTTTTATTAAAAAAATCGTATTCTTTATAGTTGCATAAAGCTGTTATAACATCACTAAAAGGTAAATATAAGAAAGCTGTACCTCATAAAATTATAAAAAAACATTTCCCCAAATTACATCAAATTAAATCACTGAAGTCTACCTACTGAAAAAAAAATGCAGATGAATGACAAAGGAAAAAAAAAATGGTAGAAGAAAATGTGAAGTACTGATTTACAACCTGTTAAGAAATGATCATGAATGTTGGCACAATCTATGAACAGGACATTCTAGACTCATTGTGAAGACTTATTTCCCTGCCAATAAAAATAGATAATGCAGGCCTCAGCAATCTCTAGACTTCTTCCTGTAAAAAGACATAATCAATCAACAATATTCTATGTCTGAGAGGTTTATTCCCCCTTTTTCATATTAATAAATTATTAATAAATTATTTGGTTTCCTGTTAAATCAAGACAGGAATATGCATAGTATCTTTTTTTTTTTTTTTTCCATGAGAGATAGAAGAATGGAGAGGAAAAGGCAATTTCTCAGAAAAGAAGGATGGCATATTGGATTGCTGGGTTTGGACAATAGAACAGCTTTATCAAAAGTACTCTGTCTCTTGTAATGCATATGCTGCAGTTAACAAGCTATAATTCAGAAAAGCACACACATAAATTGCTGGTTGGAATAAAACAGTAGATTTCCTTATTATGTTACTATATGATATGAAACTGAATGCTCCACCATAGCTTGCAGAATAACAGTTAAATTACAATGTTTTAAGTACTAGCTACATCTTGAGAACTCTTTATTTTACCTGAACTATAATATGTAGTTTGTGTTCATGCAACATAAAATGAAATACATTCAATTCTGTTTTGTAGCTTTACTACTTCATTCTGTGTTGGCATCAGTTAAAATTAGAAGACAAGAAGAGGAGTCTGAATCTTCTCACATGTATGATCTATTTTCTTTAAAAACTGTGGAAAACCTATTTATTCTTTCATATTTTAGCCTAATTTCCATAGCCGCACAATGTGATCAATACTGAATTAAAGAGGAAACCCCTCAGGAAAGGTTCACTTCTCTTGGATGTCTGGTCTACCATGGCCAGGCTTCACACCAACTGCTATGTAACTGTCAAATAAACTTGCTAAAAATATACCTGAAAAATGTTAAAAAGTGTATCTCCACAGCCCCTAACTATATCTGCTCCTGTAACTACTGCTAAAGAAATGTCTCAAGAAAGAAACTTTTGTCTGATTATATACCATACTAGATAGAAAGATCATAGACTTACAGATTTCCTCTGGCTGCTGAGAAATATGACACTGTTCTCTCAGCCTTAATTAATGTTTCTGTGCCAAATACATACATTATAGCTTGTTGCTATAAAGTCTGTGAAAATGGACAGGAACTGAGTGAATCAATATCTCTCACTTTAAAAGAATTTTTAGTTACATACAGATTTGGAAACGTAGCAATTAATTACTCGATAACACTTTGCAAAAAGATCAATTACATACTTCATTAGACTTCCTCTTCAGCACATCTAACTTAAAGTCACAAGTGTTGCTAGTTAGGCTGAGTCAGCAATACCAATAGCAAAAATGGGATCTTAAAGGTAGAAAAGCACTGCTTTTCCCCTATTTCAGTGGTTACAGATGAAACCTTTAAACACTGATTATTGAAAATTGTAAGATTGCAAATAGAAAACCAAAACAGAATAGAAAAAAAATAATGCTACTTCTGTGACTCTATGCAGCACATTATAAATTATACCATATGTTATCCATAGGAAGCTCCATAGAAACATTCCAGGAATACTGGACATTTTGTGAAGAATTGTCATTATACACTAGATAAGTAACAAATCATTGTGCCAGATATTACTTACTGCTTTAAATTGGGATAAGAGTGGTTCCAATAAGTTATGGAGAAAATTACATGGAGTGTTAATGTTCCTAGACTATCAGGAGAACAAGCTGATATTGTTAAGCATCAGCTAAACTGTCTCTGTGGACAACATGTGTTTATTTGTAGTGTTTTAGAGTAGTGATTTTCAAATTATAGTTATAAAATAGTTATAAAGCACAGAGCTTTATAACTATTGATTACTTCAAAGATTCCACAAGACATCACAGGGAAAACCACACTGAGTAAATGAAGTTTATATATGCTAAAAAGCATATGCAATAAGCACAAAACTTCTAAAGGAAACCTTAGGTCTAATAGGATACAGTTAGTTGAATATTTTCTTCAAATAAAAAGAGGAGAAAGTTATGTTCAGAAGTATAGCCTTTCTTTAATGTAAAATATTTATAAAAATGAATGTTGAATGTATCCAGAGCAGGGAAAAAAAAAAAACGGTGAAAGGGCTGGAAGGACTATCCTGTGAAGAGCAGCTAAGGACTTCATGTTCTTCGACTCTGGAGAAAAGGAGGCAGAGGGCTGACCTCATTGCTCTCTACAGCTTCCCGAGGAGAGGAAGTCAAAAGGGAGGTGCTGAGCTTTTCTCCCTGGTATCCAGTGATGGGACACATGGGAATGGTTCAAAGCTGTGCCAGCGAAGGTTTAGACTTGACATTAAGAATTATTTATTTACCCAGAGGGTGTGGTCAGACACTGAAAAGGGTTTTCTAGAGAGGTGACCAATGCTCCAAGCCTGTCATTGTTCAAAAGGCATTTGGACAATGCCTTTAATAACATGCCTTAACTTTTGGTCAGCCCTAAATTAGACATGCAGTTGGACTAGATGATCATTGTAGGTCCCTTTCAACTGAATATATTCTATTCTATTCTTCAATCTTTGCCCTGTCCATTGTCACTAAGACCCCTGTTCCATTAAGCAAAGGACCAACATTCTCCTTAGCCTCCTTTTGGCCGCTGGTTCACTTACAGAAACATTTCTGCATGCCCTGTAGGTTCCCTCACTTGTTTTAACTCCAGTTGAGCTTTAGCTTTCTTGATTCCATTCCTATATTCATCAGCAATGCCTTTTCATTCTTCTCCAATAGCCTGTCCCAGCTTCCACCTACTTCATAGTTTCTTTTTGCATTAGATGTCAGGAGCTCTCTGTTCATCCATACTGACCTTCTGCCACACTTGCTTACAACTACAGTGCACTGAAATGAACACTTGTTTACACTGAAAGATGTTGCATTTGATGACCAACCAGCAAGATGAAGTAATCTTGCTTTTTATAATCTTTATATGTGATGCAGAGTATAGACTAAGAACTAGAAGATGATGGCTGTTAGTCTTTTCTACACCCACACCTATCTTTACCAGATTAAGCACAAACAGTAATATAAATGGTAGTCTCATATGTTACTGGATCACTATTGCAAGTACAGCATAGTAATTTACAGGTGCTATGCAGTTGATGTTGAAATGCCCACTTGATATATGCTTCATTTAGAGGACCTCAGGAAACACTTATGAAAAGTGTATATGCTCTACAAATATATGTATCTCTGGAATCCATAATGATAGCTAGCAGTGTGTTGGAGAGGCTCTTAAGGTTACTCAGTAAGACACTGATGACTCAGGTACTGTTATCACTATTATTTCTGTTTACATGATTCAGCACAGGAAAAAACGTTATTCACATTTGTAAGTTAACTCGATCACAGAATACATGACTGTCATTATGCTATGATTCTGATTGAGTACTTCAATAAATGGCCAAAAATAGGACTTACATCACATCACATCTGCTGCTCTCTTCTCTTTCCTCACTACTGTTTTTGTGAGAAACAAAATCACATAAAAATTAGCATCCAATTATAGATCATAATTTACTTTCTTTGAATTTGAAAATTTTCTGAGATGAAATTTCTAGCACAAGAGATTATCAGAGTACTACCCTAAAGTCAATTTAAAAAATCAATTGCTTCAACAGGATAATTCACTTTGAAAGACAATCACGTCCTGCTAATCTCACTTAGAGGAACAAGTTCCAGTATGAAAAGTCTCACAGCAGGAAGTGATGTTTCTTGCCAAGTGCTGATTTCTCAATATTGATGCAAGACAGAAGAGAATATTGCTTCTATTAACTATCTCTGCATTAGTCTTCCTAATTTTTATTATTCCTTGTGAAAACATAGGAATGTTTTGTCTCTCGTTTCCTTACGTGTATAGAAAGTACTTGGATCACCATTCAGAAATGGCATCGTAGCAACCCTCTACAATTTACTCACTGGACTTGAAAAGGCTCAGAGGAAAGAAGACAGGCATAACTGCTAACACCACAACTTCTAGAGCTATTGGAATGTTTCTGACAACTCATCACTGTTTCTTAAAAGAAACAAATTCAGAGTACAATTTAATCTCTCACACAGTATTAGTCCTATCTATTTTCTAGCAGCCTCTTGAATCTCTTTAGCCAGAATCAGCTGATTTAAGTTTCAGTGCTACAGAGATTAACAGCAGCTTTATTTTCTGTTCAAAGTGAACTTCAAAAATTCAGTGACACAACCTGCATCTTTTTTTCAAAGCTTTTAGAAACAAGTAAGGTTTAATATCTCTTTCAGATCTGTTAAAGTATAAATATAACAATTCAGAGTTTTGTCTAAGGTCAAGATCTTACCATGGCAAGTATAAATGCAAAATAAGAAGCCACAGTTTTGTATACTTTGAAAGACAAACAAGAAGCTCCTCATGAAACGAGAGTGACTTTTTATTTGAGAAAGTCAACAGCAGGTTATCTGTGTAAATGATGACACTGACAAAAAAAAAAAATCTTTTGACATCCTGGTTTTTGCTGGGATAGAGTTAATTTGCTTCACAGAAGCTGGTATAGGACTATGTTTTGCATTTGGGTGATAACTGCTGAGCAGTGTTTATACAGGATCAAGGTTTTTTCTCCTTCTCACACCACCCCACCAGTGAGTAGGCTGGGGGCACACAAGGAGCTGGGAGGGGACACAGTCAGGACAGTTGACCCCAACTGACCAAACATATTCCATAACATATGACATCATGCTCAGCATACAAATTTGGGGGAAGAAGAAGGAGAAGGGGGGGACACTTAGACATGATGGAGCCCTGATCTCCTGGAGATGGTTGAATACCTGCCTGACACTAGGAAACAGGGAACAAATTCTTTTTTTTTGCTTTGTCTGTGAATGTGGCTTTTGCTATTAAATTGTCTATCTCAACCCATGAGTTTTCTCACCTTCCACCCTTCTAATTCTTTCCTGCATCACACCAGGGTGGAGCAAGCGAGCAGCTGTGGGATTAACTGCCACTGGAGTTAAACCATGACAGTCATTCATATGTGAGTTACATTTGAACAAAAAGGAATCTTCAAATCACACATAAGAGTATCTTTTAGATTGAAAATTCCTGAAGAGTGTGAGACACATGATTTCAGATGTGTCTTTACACAGAGCATTATTAGGGAAATATGACAAATACAAGAATGATGTGGTTGGATTAAGTTCAATGTTTTAGGAACTGTAGTGGCAGTGTGTAGTTATTTTGTTTAGCAGGTAGACCTCTGTAAAGTGAGGTCAGTTGTGAGAGCCTTGGAAGACATACACTCTGTATACCGGTTTAGTTATTTTCTTACAGGTACTAATTAAAGCACTGGGAGTTAAATTAAAAACATGATAAATAAACTTTGGGATAAAGAAAAATATCAGTGGCAGTGACCCTGAAAGAATCCCTCGCAAAAACAGTATTTTCACAAAGGTAGTGATAAAATATTTCACATGTGGCACACACACACACACACACAAGACTATAACAACATGACCTTTATTCCTTCATGCTTTGAACTCACAATACAATTTGCCTATAAGATTGAAGCATATGGGAGAGACAGTTTCAGCTTTTACTCAATATTTCAGATAGATTTTTAGTGTTAGAAAATATTAATCACATCCTTAATATCAATGATGTAACTGAAAGGTTTTCCGGGTGGGTATAACACTTATGTAAAAGAAATTTCATTAGCAAACACAGAGTCAAAAATTTCCTATCTCCAAATAACAGCTACAGATAACCATGAAAAATACACTAAACTGGAATTTTAAAAAGAATAAACAAGAGGAAAAACATTTAAAAAAAAGAAGACAGGAATAAGATAGTGTAAATTTCTACTAAATCATCTGAAGTACGCAATATGGTCTTAACTGTTAAAGAAAACAACTGCTAAACTGTGACCAGGACCATAATACATATTACATTAGTGAGACTCTGTATTTTATTATGTTGTTATCAGAATTCCCTCAGTGTACAAAATGGGCACTTTGCTAATCCAGATATTTATAAGTCACAAAGCACTCCTAAAGTCTATGCATTTGTCAACAAAGATTTAAGAGCAATGTTGCTCTGAGGTCTCAGGCTGACTTCATTAATTTGTAAAGTATATCATGCTATAATACTGCATAATATCCCAGTACATGTAACTTATTAAAAGGTAGGGATGACAAGGACCTACTTGGGAGCAACTTCCAACATTAGGATTTTAAATTTATTCATACCAAGGCAAACAAATGAGTATTTTTTCAACAGATTTCTATTTTGAAGCTGAACTCTGAATTCCAGACTTAACATATGCGTTCCCACTGTTCAATGAGAACTGGATAAAATCCATTTTACAGCCACCTTCAAAAAAAGGCATGGTTTTATTACTGCAAAGCCATTGGTAACCTGTGGCAACTGTAATCTTCAACTATATTTTAAGACATCTAAATATCCTATACAGCACATGAGAAACATTAATACTCTAAGTACAGGAAGAGGAAAGCACAATAAGCAGGAAGTTACCTACATTTGGAGGACAGAAATCTTGATAAGAATGTCTGTAAAAAAATGACTGGAATTAATCTCCATCTCCTATGGAATCACAGCCATGAATCATGTCTAGAATTAGGTAGCTACACCAGTAAGTCCTTTCTGAGTACTGCTTCAAAAACAGCCCCAAATTTAAGCCCCAAAATCCAGTGGCTAAGCTACTTAACTATATAATAGGAGGGGAAAACCAAAAACAAACAAACAAAAAAAAACAAAACCCAAACCACAAACACCATATTTAAGATTACTTTTTTGCCTCATTACATAAAGCATTTCAAATTCTGGCTGTGTCTCTGGTGAAGTCACAAGGGTTTTGGCTTCTTAAAAATGGGGCATTCTTTGATATCTATAACCTGTTAGTTAAAGATGGAATCTACCTGTTTAAAAGAGGTACGGGAATCTTTGGCAGTAGGCTAGACAACTTGGTGAGGCAGGCTTTAAATTGAATGACTCAGGGTTAGGGTCCCAAAAGGCCATCCCATCCAACTTGGGAGTAAAGCTGGGCCAACAAGAACAGCAACAAATGTTCCTTACCTGCCTTCCAAGATGAAAGCCAGAAGGCAAACCACCTCAAGGGTGTGTATGCTTATGGTGGATCCTCTTTCAACACTCCAAGAAAACCTTCTTGCTTGACTAAAGCTCTGAAATGCCTGTACATCAATGCACACATAATGAGGAATAAAGAGAAAGAACTAGAGATCTGGGTGAGGTCACAGGGCCATGATTTCATTGCAATTACAGAGACATGGTGGGATGGCTCACATGACTGGAATACTGTCATGGATGGCTATGTACTCTAAAGGAAAGTCAGACCAGCAGGGCAAGGTGGTGGAATTGGTCCTTATGTGAAAGAGCAAATGGAATATATTGAGCTTTGCCTAAGGGGGGATGAAGAACAAACAGAGAGATTATGAGTAAGATTAAGGGGCAGGCTAATATGGGTGACATTATTGTGGGTGTTTACTACAGGCCACCTGATCAGGAAGAGGAAGTCAATGAGGCCTATGGACAACTCATGATCACAGGCCCTGGCTCTCATTGGGACTTCAACCACCCTGGTATTTGCTGGAAAGGCTACACAGTGAGGCACATACAGATTTATGCAGAACACTCATAAATTTTTAACAGAGGTAATGGAGGAGCCGACAAGAAGAGGTGTGTTGCTGGACGCTGTACCAACAAATAAAGAAGGTCTAGTTGAGCACATGAAGGTTGGAAGCAGCCTGGCCACAGCTGAAGCACTATGTCCAGTTCTGGGCTCCTCTATTCAAGAGATACAGGAGAGAGTCCAGCAGAGGGTTACAAAGATGACTGGGGACTGAAGCATCTCTCTTATGGGGAAAGGCTGAAAGACTTGGGTCTGCTTAGCCTGGAGAAAAAAAGACTGAGAGCAGGTCCTACCAATGCTTATAAATATCTAAAGGGTGGGTAACAAGGGGATGGGGCCAGTGACAGGACAAGGGGCAATACGCACAATTTGGAAAAACAGGAAGTTCCATCTGAACATGAGGAAAAAATTCTTTACTGTGAGGGTGACAGAGCACTGGAACAGGCCGCCCAGAGATGTTATGCAATCTCTTACACTGGAAATATTGAAAATCACCACCTGGATTCATTCCTGTGCAACCCACTCCTAGGTTATGCAAGAAAGGTGGAACAGAGAAACATTCATTCTAAATTCTAGAGCTTAGGTGATAGGAACCTTTGTGTTATCATGAAGGTGGTGGCTGACAGCGCTTGCAAAAATATACAAGCCTACAGAATTTTGTGACACATCGATCAGGTAATTTAGTTACCTCCATTTTGGAACAGGAATACATTAAGAGTTCAGAGCACCTAGACCGGAGGTATGCTTCCTTGAGGGATCAATAGCAAATTGTATATTTACAGAGATGGCCAAAGAAGGATTTATTTACATCACTTTATGCCACACAATTAGAGCCACACAGATCCTGAACTATAGATAGTTCACATCCAGTGGGTTCTGAGCACAAGCATAATGAGCTGTCTTCTGTTTGCAGTCATCCAAAGAACATCCATAATCTCTATGTAGAAACCTTACTGACTACTTCAGTTGAAAAAGGTTGATCAGAGAAGTGTAATTTAATGATCTTTACTCTATTTTGTGTCCTCTATAAATTAACTTAACACCTTTGTTCAGTGGAATGAAAACAGTATTTAAAACACTTCAACCTCATATTTTTTCTATGATGTTTCTTTCTGCACTGGTTTTATACCATCTGGAAGAATACACTAGATAAAGAATAATGGCACAAAACAACTATGATAGGTCAGTGTGATAGATTGACTTCCTACAGTTTACACAAGTGTTTGTGTGATTCATATTTAAATTAAGTTACTAGAAAATAGCGGAAAATTAATGGTAAATTAAATTGTGTTAGAGGACAGAGATATATGCTGATGAAATAACAAGAAAGAACATTTCTAATTAGAATTTTCTCTGGAACATCACAGTGTCTATGTTCAATTGTAATCTGTGATACAGTATATATGAGTAAAATCTCACTAGAATGCGATTCACACATTTTAGCAGATAACATAAAGACCGTTACGCACTTTCGGAAGGAGTTGATCTGAGCTATAGATTACAATACTTCATGGGTCGAATCGCAGACAAGATATGACTTCTCTGCATCAGATTTTCATCAGCTAGCATTATCATTTACAGATTTATAACTCTTCAAATGCACTGGATATGCAAATCTGTATGCAACAGCAACAAATTTCAGCTAATACTAAATTTCTGTATGCTTTCATTTCTTACATTCAGGTTTAGTAAGTGACTTCATTAAATCCTTGGGAAAACAAAACAAAACAAAACACAAGTAATTTGTAACTTATGATAGGTTCATTCACAAAGCCATCCAGTGTACTTCTATTAAAATTTTGTAAATTCATATTTTAATTCAAGGTTCATGCTATAGTTTAAGGAACTGTATCCATATCAGTTTTAATGAATTTTACTGGGTTTCTCATTGGTAAAGAAGAAACGATTGGCTTTTATCCCAAACTGTACCCAGTCAGGTACTTTTGGATGCAGAGCTTTTCCTTATTTCAAGTTCATTTATTGCTTCACTACTAAGGTTATTTCTTTTAATATGACATAGCATAGCACTTTTCTCTATATTCAGTATGAAAGGTGACAGATACCAGTCCACCTGCTAAACTGTGTTTTCTGCAAGGGATGTTATTATAAAGTTTCACCCTGGTTTGAATTAGAACAAAAATAATTATGTTCAGTAATTTCACTTTTCACTTAAGTCTGATGTTAGCAGCATATTTTTGTAGACAGTGTCTGCTTCTAGCAGTGATAATGCTTGATATTTGCACTTACTACCAACGAATCAAAAAGGATGTTGTGTACACTTGCTTCTATGGAGACAAAGATCAATGTTAAATCTTGTGTATCACACTAGGGGTGCAGAAAGTAAAAGTCTGCACCTGAAGAGAGGAATATCCAGGACAGCTGACCCTAAACTGACCANTATATTCAGTATAAAGCTGAAGGATCACAAGGGTCAAGCCTGTGCTTCAATGGCTGTCTGTTCTTCTGCCATCAATTCCAATACATGTGTTCCTGAATCCAGTTCCCACATCCAGCTCCTGAATCTTGTTCATGTCTACCAGAGAGTCCAGTCTCGGACTTTCCCCGTGCTTGCTCCACAGCATCAGTAATGATGGTGATATAATTGCCATGAGGGGTTCAATAATGGGTTTGTATGTATTTTTATATATTTCATTTTCTTGTTCTTATTTTCATCAAAGCTGTATTAGTTTTCCAATCCATAAGTCTATCTCCCTTTTTCCCTTTCTCTTCCCCTTATGAAAAGGGAGAGGCATTAGTAGATAGCACCTGTCATTTGTCCAGTGGCCAGCTCAGCCCTAATCCTTTAAAGGTTCATAATCATCACAAACACAGTTTTAGGTTTTTATGTTGAAATTAATTTTATCCACAGAAAACAATAAGTAATGCACATACAGAACTCTATGGAATGCTTGAAAGTTAAACTCTTCAATAATAGATTTTAACTATCTGTTCCCAAAGAGAAGGATAAAAGTTGCAGCATCTAAACTGACAAATAATTAGAAATTATGTAATTTATAACTTCAAAGAAAAAAAGAAAACTGACATGAGTATCAGGACAAACACCACTGAAAAGGATTGGCTAGTTTCTTGTTACAAGCAATCTTTGCTAGACCACAGATTAGAGCACTCGAAGTATAAATAAACATCAATAAGGAAGTATGCTATAGAAATAAGGTCATGCACTAGAACCACTAAAAGTTGTAACAAGTGGTTTACCGGTTTTAAATTTGCTGAGAACTTTTAACATCAGCAGGTTCTGAACTATTTTTGTAAGCAACCTATTTTCTAATTTTTTTCCTAATCCTCTGATTCTATTACTTTGAAGTTCAATCCTCATTTTTATTATTTTACATTAAAAAAAAAAAGTGTAGTACTGTGCATTATAAGAAGAGATATACAAGGAAATAATTAAATTTTTGGATCATAAAGAGCGCATATACTGTGACTGTCCTCCAGGTTACAAAAGCCTTCCAACCTCCAGTCCTGTAGTCCTGCCCAAACAGTTAATAGTTAATGAAACATACACATGCCTTTTCTTCTTACAGCTTTACCAGTTCAGATTGCCTTTCATCCCACAGTTTCATTCTTCCAAGAATAAAGCATGGTTATGCTAAACCATGTAGGTAAATTCACATTATGAAGGTCTGGTCACCTCATTTTCCACTCTGAAGGATATAGTGTGTTGAACTCTGCATGCTTATGTGCCTTGGTTTGTTTTTAGTCTGCTCGGGTGAGATGGCATGCTTGTGGCCACAAATCACCTAACACTCAAGACAAGGACTGCATGGTAACCTGCTCGGTGCACATATATGAAACACAGACTCTATTCTGAAATATGAGTGATGCAGACTTGATGGAAAAACAGGTGAAAGGGATCATTGGACAATTTTCCATCAACTATACTGGTCAAAGTAATCTGTGTGGAGTGATACTATCGTAATGGCAAAGTTCATAGGACTGACTGACAAAAAAGAGCAATGTGCTAATTTCATGATCAGCACCAAGAATCTCTGAGAGAAAACATTTGCTAGCAATAAAGAAAATATCTGTATCTGAGACCAGCCCTCTAGGCAGCTGTCTAATCCCAAGGATAATTTAGAAAGTGTCACTAAAAAACAAGGTAAATTTCTTTGTCCAGTTGTCAAAATGCGTAGGTTTTGGTTTTGTTTTTCCTACAGATATAACCAACATCTAACTCTAAATAGCTTTAGTCAACAGAGTTGAAACACGTTCTTGATTAAATAAGACTCCTAATATCAGGTGGATCATATCTGCTCAGATTTAGATACATATCTTGATGAGTAGATATATCAATCTCTATTTTTTACAAGTGCTCTGAGCATCTAGAGGTTTTTTACAGCTAAATACACATCCTCACACATTTGGTCTAAATACGCATCCTCGAGAAGTGTATGTACACATCCATCACCTGACCCCTGGTTTCCATAGACAAACCTTCTTAAAATCAGTTGATTTGGACGATTAGTGGGCTTAGACTCTGAGGAATATGGCAGTACTTGTAGTCCACAGTTTGAAAGACTATCTGAGCAAACTAAGGTTACTGTTACACAGACCAAGAGATTGGTCTGTGTGTGGCATACCAGAACAAAGATGATGTTAATGGTTATCTGCTACTGTTCTATATTTCTTTCAACAAGATAGCTTCACAGCTTCTCCTGTACTTTGGAACTGATTGTTGACAACAAGCATGTTAGTAACAAAATAGCAATAAATTACTGGTAAATTAGAACTTTTAATTATTTTTATTTTCCTCCCAGACATGGGTAAAGAATCTAGGGAATGTGAATGCTATATTAGCACTGTAAAGATATACAATTTACAGAAAAAGTTACTTTATTTTGCTTGTTTTCAGGAGAAAATTTAATTGATTATATGTCTCTAGTTCACACAAAACTATTAGGGGAAATGTTTATCAGGTTTTAGACTGCACTTAAAGGGTTTTACTTTTGCCCTTTACACAATAACATTTGATTTACTAATTTGCACAAATATAAATGGCATAATGATTAAACCCAGTGTTTCTCTCCTTTGTGACCTAGCTTTTAATCACAGATCATCTGGTTTTCAGTACCACTGCCAGGAAAAAAAAAAAAGTTATGTTCAGCAGGCTGTTTCTAGCCAATGTTCATATGTTAGATACTAGAAGGTTTCAGCAGCGTGATAGGATGATGTATTGATCATTCTCCCAGGTACCTAGGTTACTATTCATTACATGCATTAGTAACAGTTTCTTCCCTACTGTATTTTAGGTTTACTTACAAAGTTGTTATAATTATTCTTCTAGATCTTTCTCATGCATGTTCTTTGGCTTGCTGATGAATTTTGAGTGGTGTAACAGATCTTTTTCCTTCAAGTTCATTGGTTCAATAACGACTATCTCTAAATAGTTTCAAATTTAATTTCAAACTTGCATTCCCTCCCAGTAGTTTGCAATGTCTTTCACTTGCCCTGGTGTTGCAAGTTTTGATTAGATTATAAGATTCCCCACTGGGCTCCCTTAAACTCCAGTCTCCACAGTGACATTCCTAACCACAGGCCTTGATCTACACCACAACAATTAGACAGTGGCCTTGTTATGACCATTTCTCAGTGCTTTAGCAAGAAAGGGGCCTACTGTTGTTTTTTCCCTATCCAATATATACCATGGAGGGATATCAACAATGATGCTGCAAAAGACTACATTTTTCAGGTGAAGTTCATTTTCTGGAGCTGGTGAAGTTGTGAATTGAAGAAAATAGTTGAAGAGAAAGTCCAGATTCTTTTGCCAATGTTGTATAGCCCAAGTGGTTTAATTACATTGTAAAATTTATACAAAACCTCAGATTTTATGTTGTCTAGTTTTAAGATGCATATATGGACAATAGCACCTCCCTGCACTTCTGAAAAATAAATAAATGCATGCATTGTCTTGTACTAATACTGTTTATTCCCAAAGAAGAATGGAATGAGTTAGATAATACAACAACAAATTTCCTGAAATAGTGTTTTTCTCTCTAGAAGTGGTAGGCAATTTAGAATCTAAATCAANATTCCTTTGCTTTTTATCATTTACATACTTGTGTGAAAGAATACATGAATACTCCCATCAGTTGAAAAAATTATACTAAATACTCTTTTTCCAGTCTTTATTCAAAGGGTACAGCTGAAATAGCCTTCTTCAAAAAACAAACCAAACTAAGCTCTGCAACACTAAAGCAATTTGTGGGTTCCTTATATACATACTGAGAGTCACAGCTAATATCCAGAAATACCTGTCTACTTTCAATCCTATTTCTAACACATGTGAAGGTAAAAATTATTGCACAAGTCTTCAGCATTGAGGGTTTTTATTAGAAGACTTTTTCTTGAAGATTTATTCATGAACTCAGAAGAGATCTTGGAGATCAAAAAAATACATGTTTTTCTAAGGCAGAAACAGATGCAACAATACAATTCCTGATGGGTAACACCTTTGATCCGTGTTCTACAAAATGAATAAACTAGAGTTTCCTTACACAATTTGTTCCAGAGCTGCTTGATCCTTATTGTTAGAAAGGTCTTTTTCTGAAGAGTAACCTGAAACTTTCTTGTAGTATCAGAGCAGAAACACCTAGCTAAATCTTAAAACTAAAAACACATCCTTCTTGGTGGTTTATAAATACACTTATATTTTAACATATAGAGGTTATAATACAAATCTAAAACACATGTCTTGTAGCAAGCTACCAGCTTCCAGTGTTTCTTGACTATGACAAATTCATCAAAGCAAAAAAGCGCCTCAGGGAAATTTGCTAATAACATGGCACAATGTTATCTCCCTAGAGGAAAAGGAAAAAGGATGGGAGCTTTTTCCTCTAATTTAATTAAAAAATGAAAACTTTCATTAAACTGGTATAGATCACACAGTATTTTAAGAAAAGTCATCTCTGCTGTGTTCATGAATCACTATTGTGTATAAGAAAATTAAATAAGATAAAATTAAATGATAACAAATGAGTACTTCATGGAAGCACTGTGCAGTAAGTTTAAGGTTTTTTTCTTAAGGTAGAAATAAGATCATCTGACTGTTTTAAGACTCTAAGGTCTATTACCTTTGTTTTTCTGCAGGAAAAAGGCAAAGCAAATACAGACACTGGATGAGAAGGGAAAGAATAAAAAACTTCATACTGTATGTTAAGAGCTACCATTTCAGAAAATATAGATTATTTAGAAAAGCCAATTTACTGGTGTCTTCTAGTTTATTTACTCATAGCATTTATCTATAAAACACCAGCTATACAAACATTCAACTAATGATAAAACAATGTTTAAAAAAAGAAAAAAAATACAAACATCACTATTAAATATCCATGGCATACATACAATAAATGTATAGTTCATATACATTATAAACTACTAGACTCTGACCATTACATGAAGTTAATATCTTAGTTAAAACATATATATTTCACCATACTGTAGACTTCGGGCTGGAAAAGAACATCAAGAAATACTTCAACCAGCCTTCCATTTCTTCTAGCATACAACTTTATCCAGTGATACATAATATCTGTATGCAACTGTCTGACAAATATTTAGTCACTCTACATCCAAGAAAGGCAAGAAGCTGACCAGGCTCTGTATGAAACTGAACTTCAGCCACAATACTTCATCCTTTTCAGTTACCTACTTACTCCCAGTAACTTAACACAAGTTACAAAATTATGTGCACTTCTTTTATGAAATCTTCAAAGATTTTTTTTTTTCCAATTCAAACACAAAAAGCTTAATTAGTGTAATCCTTTTTTTTTAGAAACTATTTTTTATTTATAGCCTTACATTGTTATCTTTAAAATAAAAGTGAGGAATGGCAATAAGAAAAGATAAAACATAAATCATTCAGCTATGTAAGTACTGTCTATATTGTTCAGAATTTCATTAAGAGATTCTTTCTATGTTTACGAGGTTACAAATATATGTTCTCTTCCTAACTGCATATAAAGTTTTAAATATGCAGTACCTGAACAAACTCTTCTGGAAAACAACTCCTCCCTCTTTCTTTCTTTCCCCATAATAAGACTACTGCCTACTGTCACTCTTAAATAAAATGTGAAAGCACATGAAGCTCAGGAACAGAAAATGCTTCAGTACAATGCCAGTTCAGTGTAGGAGGTGCAGAATAACCCTGTACCTAAAAAAGACAAGCCATACATTTGGCAGTCTTCTTAAAATGTATTATCATATGGTAGCAAAGAGTTTGACAAGACAGTGCTCGTTAGTTTATCAGCAAATTTGGGTATAAAGTGCTACATACCTGAACATTTTTCAGTATTTTATTTTTACTAAGGGAGTTTTGCTCATTTATCCCTTGTGTTTGCCTTCCTGTCCTCCCCTCTTTATCTTCTTCAATCTTAAGAGGGGTTCACACTTTCTACACTTCAGTTTGTACTAATTTCAAATCACAGTTCATGCAAGACAGTTGGAGAAAAGTCACGTTAAACATCACAGGGGAAATCTGGTAGCGTTTCACATGTCTGTCTGTGATTTCTACAATAATCCGGATCCTACTTCAAATCAGCATTAACAACAAATTTCAATGAATGAAATGATCCCTTCTGAGATAGTACAGAATACAATCAAACTTCAGTGTATTTGCAGGCTAAGGCTACAACTTAAATTGGTTAACATTCTGCTGACATTGTACATAAAGAAACAGAACTGATCTCACCAAGCACTATTCTTTCTACTCTCAACTAAAATGAAAGAAAAAGTGGTTTTGTTACTGAAATAGCCTGGTAATGAATATAATGCGAGAAAACAGATCTCTTGACAAGGAAACTTTTTTTTTAGAGTTATATTTCTTAGCTGTATAACATTTAAACAAAATATGAAGCATAAACAAGGGATGATCCATTTGTTTGTATAAAACTTTCTCTTTCATGGATTCCAAAGCTCTTTGTCTATAGACTATTCTATAATATTTTGCTGGAAATGTAATGACCAGATTCTGCTCAGCAGTACCACAGCAATTTTCTACTACAAAAAGCAACGTTATTTTCTTATATTGTTATGTCTCTTGTAACATGATTAAAAGGCATGAAATATTCCATGGTCAATCCTTTATTGAAAGAATAATCCTCTCCCTGATATTAACAGTACTTTCCATAGGAGAAGGCTTTGAGAATAGGACTCTTACAATATTACCTATACAGATTGTTTGAATAGAGATGAAAAAGCACCTAAGCACTGAGAGCAATATAGGCTCTAATATTGATTATTTTTAAAAGGAGAACCCTTCCACTCCCCTGTGTGAGTGATGCAGCAGTTTCTAGAAGAAAACTGGAAATGCACGTGTGCTGATACATTTGCATGTGGCACATCACCAGCTTATGCATAATAATTTACAGAGCACCTTGTGCACAGAGGCAGCTCACAGTTACCCAGTTTCAGCATAAGCAGATTAGCACTCTGTAATGATGACTTTATAACCTCTTTTCCTCCCTAAAAAGTGCTTTCATACTGCAGCTATGTCATAGGAGAGGGTTTCAAGGCTTCTGAAGTAATCTCTCAGCCTCTTCACATTCAACAGGATAATCAAAGCTCCAATTCTGTCCCCCTTCTGAAGCTGCTTGGATCTCATGGTTAGTGACACAAAGCAAAGATGCTTTGTCCTCCCACTTTCTAGATGCACTAACAGCACTCAGTTCATTCATGCCAAAACCGCTAAATGCTCCTCCCACTGGTATTCTCTGTATTCTGTAAAATATTCTCTGTACAGGCTTCTTCAGCCTGAAATACACTCACACACATTGCTGATCAATTGCTATGATCTCTACACATATACTGTTGCCGCTTGTGAAGCAGGTGTGATAGTTTGTGAGGATTTCTTTCATAAGTCACTGTATGTATATCCAGATACACCTTCATTAAAATTAATTTTTGTTGCAGATATTTTGTGATGTTAATTACCTTCCAGCACAGGTATTTTTGTTAGGCATTGATCAGTAGTTTTATTTATTCTGTATGTATCTGTAGATGCGCCATGTTATATCTCAGTGGTCTTAACTGACAATTTTCTTTTACTCCCCCGTCTCCCTTTGAATTTTCTTGACATTCCTCATTCCCTTTGAAACCAGCTGATCAAGTCTTTACAGTCTTGTAGACAGCATTAGGCATATACTACACTAATGGATTTACATGGAATGTGGGACATGTAAAGTACAGGTTCTTGAGAAATTTACCTATTACTATTACAGTTAATCTGAATTTACTGATAATAAAGTTCTGAAACATGGACTGATCTGGATCTGCTATGCTTTTTGGATTGCTCTGTTTTCTTTAGCATTTTGCCAATAACATCAGTAAAAATAAATATAATCAACTATGTACAGCACTTTTAGTTCAGATAGGTTATTTAACACAACAGAATTATTAAGGAAGTATTAGATTAATTGTCAAGCCTTCTATAAAAATCAAGTATCAACAAAAATATATATGGTCTTGAGAGGCCAGACCAACATATTTAGGGTGTCTTTAGGTGTCTCTGGAACTTCGTGGGACTGGGCCAGTAAAGCTTTAAGATACAGTGCCCTATCTGTTGAAGCTATTGTCAAGGTTTGATAGCTTCAGATAAAACTCAGACTTGTTACATCTTCTGATCTCAAACTGTTGCTGGAAGTACATACCCTCTAGCATATTTCAATCCTGTTGTGAAATTCGGCCCATATTCTCATTTACAGGTAATGGGAGAGGTGCTGCACAGATGATATCCTTATCTCCCCTTATCTGACTTATCTCTTTTCAGTGCATCAAAACTTTTACTAGTAATGTGTATACAATTTCTGTTAGGATATTTAAAGGTAGGATGGAGGAAGTACAATTGGAAATGTATAGAATTAAAAATGTACTGAATATAAAGAGGTAATTCTTGTCTCCTAACATAAACAACTACTCCAGCTCTTGGATTCAGATCTCTGTACTACATCTATACTAGTATACTAAACAAGGCTGAGCAAAGATAAACACTAGCTTTGATGTATTATCAATACTGCTAAATTGAGACCAGATTCTCAACTGTGGCCTATGCTGGGCAGTATTCCTAACAGCCATTATGGAAATAACTGCTCAGGTTTTAGGGGATAAGGAAGAATTTGGTCAGGACTATGCAAGTCAAGCTTCACCATGACAGTCAAGGTCTGGAACAGAAAATTGTCCCTGGCATGGTCTATTTAGTAGTTCAGATGTAGGTTTAATGGTCTCATAGCACTGTACAGGGAAGGATTACAGGAACAGAGTAAAATATTGTAGTAGTTTACAGAATATAATTAGCTACAGGTTTTCAGCTATAAATGTTTTATAATTCTAAAATCCCATTATAAATATTTTGTGTGGAACTTTTTTCCCCCCCACACATATTTTCAATATAAAAATGTATATAGCAAAACAAAATTGTAAGAACTTGTTTGGGTTTTTTTAAAGGAATTAATAGAAGAAAGATTACCTTTGATAATCATTTTACTGAAAAGCAAAGGTTTTAAAGAAACATGAAAAGTGTTTTTGAAAATAATTATTAAAATCTTTTTTTTTAAGATAAACTTGAAAAAATGGCTACTAAAGCATTACATAGACTGTTCAATAGTATTAGTATTCTAATACTAATGCTATTTAGTAGTATTAATATTAGAATAACCACATTTTATTTAGCATTCTGCTATCTCATTGCTCTTGCCCCTGACAAAAGTAATGCCAAGGTCCTTCTGCTGATCCTTGGTCATTTTCTCCTATGGTAGCACTGACTCCTGTGCATCTCAGCCGTTCATCTGCATGTGAAAAAAACAGATAGTATTTGCTGAGCCTGGTTGGGGGATACAGGTCTGTCAGCTGTCCAGTTTGTACAAAATCTCATGGGCAGCTCTTTGCTGCCTCTCAGACTGTACTCCTCTCCTTAGTAAAGAACAGAAGAGTTTTTTGTTATCAGGGTGGTTTTGGTATTTTTTTCATTTTTGCATAGTAGAAATGAGCTTGAAAATTGACTTTTAAAAACTTACTTCAGGAAGGTAAACTGGAAAAGGAGACACAAAGAAAAATCAATGAGCAACAGAAACTGACTCTTCTGCACAGTCTGAATCAATGTAAATGAACTCCTAAACCAACCCATTCCAGCTGACCAAAAAAAAAAAAAATCCTGTGAATTTAGAGCAGGTTCTAATCAGCTACAATTATTTTCGCACTTACTTTGCCTACAAAAGAAGTCATCTTACGCGTGAAAATCTTGTATCATGTGAACAGTTCCAATGTATATTATCAGAAAGATGTGTTAATTATTACAAATACAAATGGTAATACTTTAAGCAAAGCAAGACAAAGTGATATTTAAACAGCACTGAAATTGTTTTCAATACAAGTTGGATCATATCATAGATTCTTAGTATTTCAACAGAAATACCTTTTAACAGGATATGTTGTTGATGCAGGAGTGGTATGATACACAAGCAAAGTTTTATGTAATAGCAAATGAAGTCCATGTATGTTCTACATACTAAATGGAAAGGATCTCTTTAATAAGACTTCACATAGAAATCTATCTTCCAGATTAACAAAAATCCACTTAATTATTTTACATAATGTATTAATCTTTTCATGCTTGACAACATAATTCAAAAGCTACTTTCTGTTAGCCACCGAGTGGTGTACAGACAAAGCTATAATATGTTAAAAATACTTTCTCAAACATAGATATTTTAGCAAAGGTTTGCAATATGGTAAGAAGCATTAACAAATGTTGAGTTGTCATTTTTATACCTCAAATGAGTACTGAAGTTCAGAGACGACACAATCTTAATTTTATCAGGTTCCGAGAAAAACTTTCTTCTGGTAAAGTCATCTAATACTGAGAGCAATTACTGATTTGGAAGATCAACTCCTAAATGACTTTGGCTCTGTAGTCAGACCGACTCTCAGATAACACTACTTTGTAGTTTAAGTGCTAGAGCTTGAAAGAAGGATTTCAAGATATGACGCCAGGCCTACTATTTTACTACCATCATAAAACTGTCATCTGTCCTTCAGTGTAAGGGGATGATTTCTGCTGCTAAATTCTTTGTCTTCTACAAACAGAACTTAACATCTTTATTTTATAGTGTACTATCTGATGCAAGCATTAGCATAATACAAGATTCAGCGTGACTTGGTACTTGGCCCAAACTGTACAGCTAGCCCTAATTGAGATAATTGCTCAGCAAATCAAAGTAGTGTAGTGAAGCAAATAATTGGGTGTCATAAATTGCTGTATTAAACCATTTACTTTTTTTTATCTTCAATAAATAATGAGAAGTAACTCAGCCCAAGTATTCCTCTCTTACATGAAACAGGAAAATGACAAATTACTTCACCACCAGATTATACCAGACTTATATTCTTTACAAATCTTTTGAAACATGAAATTGTTTTTAAGTATACAGGTTATGTCTTTGGAGTAGAACAATTTTCTCCAAAAGAGGTCAATACGTGAGTATTTGAAAATTAATCAGTACTTATTATTTCAGCTCAGATACTAAAATGTGTAGTAAGAGATCAACAAATTCTATTGCAAATTTTCCAAAATAAATATGAAACAATTTATTTACTTTGAACACAATAAGGATTTGATTTTCAGGTATAAATATTTTGAAGCAATTGCGGAATGCTTAGCACTTATGAAAATAAGGATTGTAGTTCTTCATATTGATAAATGAAATGCTGAAATTTCAACATCGTTTTCCATTTTTAAATGTAGGCTTTTGAGAAAGAAAAATGAATGCACTAGAAGCGATTCATCTCATCCTAAAATAGTTTGCAAAGAAAACTGATATTAAAGCTCTTCAGAGGCATCTGTTTCTCCCTTTTAAAAAAGGGGCCCATATTCACCAGATTGCATTTGTATTACTTTTAGAGATAAAACTCAGTTTAAGATAAGAAACTTAAACAAAGACACCTGCAGATAAACAGATTATCTAAATGTTCTTTACAGTCAATAGAGATTCAGTCCATAGACAGCAGAGTGAATTATCTTACTATAAAATTAACACCTAGGACATACCTGAAATTGCATAAATACAATCAATTACTTTCATAAAAATGATTCACATTAGAAAGTGCATCAGGAACCAACCTCCAGCTCAAAGCAGCAACAACACTGAATTCAGTCCCAGTTGCTGATGACACTTTCCCATCAGGTCTTGAAAACTCCCAAAGACAAAGATTCTAAAACATCACTGTTTCACTGTTTCAGTGCTTGACTATCTTCATGGCAACCCTTCCTTTATCCATCTGGAACTTCCCTGGTTTTCCATTATGAATGTTGTCTTTCCTTCCTACTGTTTCCCTCAGTAAAGATCCCAGCTCCATCTTATAAGCAACCTCCCTGTATGGCACTAAGGTGATGTTAGGTCCCCTTGAAGCCATCTCATCCCCTTACATGGTAAGTGGAGTAGGTTGGTCTCTCTATGCCAAATTAATTGTACTCTGTTAATGTGTTTCACAAAGGAAGCAAAAACTGGATGCAGCATTCCTATTCCCGTGTGAGTTAGTAAGCACCATGTAAAGGGAGAGGGGGTGGAAAATCACTTCCTTCATCATCACCAGTGCACATTACTGGCTCATGTTCAACCTACTGTCTGCCAGGACTCCAGGTCCCTTTCAGCAAAGCTGCAACCTGGCCAGTCAGACCCTAAACTGTAATTGGTAAAGGATTTTAGTCTATCACAGATGGAGAATTTAATATCTATCTTACTTAACTTTTAGACTATTATTTCAGCATCAAGACCATCTAAATAGCAACCCTATACTTAATCAAATTTAATGCACCCCTCAGTCTGGTGTCAACAACAGACTTGATGGTAAACTCGATATCTCCTCCACCAGGTCATTGACAAGGGTAGCAAACATGACAGATGCCAAGGTAGGTAGTGATGGCTGTGGATTTCATATACTCATAGAGACATCTATAAACAAGTACTGAACTGCAGTCTAGATGGCTAAAGACATTCATTCCTATAACAAGATAACTAATGTATGTTAACTGTTAAATCTTTCTGAGGGAAAAAAAAACCACCATGAAATCAAGTCATAGAAGTTATCACCAAATAAAAAAACCCTACAGTGCATTGTTCTTAATTAAGTATGTTCATAAGATATGTTAAAAGTAGCACATATGAATTAACTTCTGTGCCATAAATAATAACTAAATTAAATCCAGGAATATTTCTTTGCTGCTTTTGTTTTCTTGGACATTTTGAGGAACCATTTTTGCTCTATTATCTCCCTTTATTCTATGATTAAAAATATAATCTCATATGATATTTCAAATGTGAGGATTACCCAAACTGGAATGAAGAAGTTACTAAGGAAAAAATAAGATTTTGCATTAGCAGGCATAACTTCCACTCATATAACCTATGTATAGTTCAATGTATTCATATAAGTAGCTCCTTCAAAAATACCTGAATAAAAGTGTAAATTTCAAATATGCTCAATACAGTATCAATCATTATTACCCATGAGAACTTCTACTGACATTGGTGGCAGTAAGATTAAGCTATTACTGTTTTTGAAAATTTAATACTTAAATGATCAATTTAGAAACAATGCAATCTGTCTCAAGTTCTTCCAGCATCTTAAGTATACTGGATAAAGTTAGATGAATGAACCAGAACAAATTATTTCCAAATAAAAGGTTCACTTTTTTCCTAAAGACATACTTATGAGAGCTTGCAACTCTTGATTTCAGCATAGTTTTCATATTCTGTCTGAGCATCTAAAATAAGAGAACTTCAAGTAACAGCTTTAGCAATTTGCTCCAAATTTCTTCCCAAATTAAAGTTCTTCACTTCTCTCTACCCCTACAAATTCCAGGGAGCATTTGATGTACTGGGAATATACAGCTATACCATTTTGACAAACAGTACTCCAGGAAATCATGACAGTTAGCAGTTTAGCATATTTGTGCCTAGCTTTTTACAGACCTTGATGAAGTGTTAAGTTTTTCAGAAGAACAAGTTTGAAGAAATAGTTTAAAAACATTATCTAGAGTAAGGAATCATCCCATTAGTAAGCTAAAACATTTAGAATTTGTAATTTTATTTATTGTATTTCTAATACAAAATATTACAGCTAAATGACATCTATCTTGTATTAATCAAACCAACATTTTTATAGCAACATGCATAGGTAGAGAAATAAAAATAAATAGTGTTGCTTTTGAGGCTAACTGAAATGCAACACACCAGATTTCATTTCTATCTTCCAAATACTTTCCTTCAGAAAGGAAACAAGCGTTAATTAATTCATTATTAGTCACTATTAAACACAGTGATGAGGCTGAGTGATAAACACTGAATTAAGAAAATGGTGTT
Organism: Chloroceryle aenea; assembly: GCA_013399075.1. Lineage (NCBI taxonomy): Eukaryota > Metazoa > Chordata > Aves > Coraciiformes > Cerylidae > Chloroceryle > Chloroceryle aenea. The sequence continues at coordinate 32,160 of VWZY01001832.1, forward strand.
AGCTATTTTAACCAGCATACTAGTCAAAAGCAGAGCTGGAAAGAACTTCATAACTAAACCTTTGCTAAATATAATTGATGCTTTCTCTGCTTGTGATGTGTGAAAGAGTTAATTTCCCCTTTTTTATTAATACTTCTTATTTCTTTACATAAAGATTTTCACCTTTATATCTTGTTGAGATTTGAGATTTATATTATTATTTTGGTTAAATAATTTTGCTCTCATTATTTCTGTTCCTCTTCTGGGGACATTCTCTGTCTATAGATTTCTCGAATTGTAGCGCCTAGAGTGAGAAATGAAATTCAACCCAAGCCCTCAGCAGAAGCATATAGAGGAATATTTCAGAATTCTTTAACTTATTCTCCCTCTTCACATCTCTAATTGTAGCACTGATTTTCCCCTGCCCTCGACAGAATAGAGTGGTATTCACTCATTCATTGCAAGCTTCTACACCTTTTTTATAGGGTAATGCATTCTAGCCAGTCTTTCCCAAAACGTCTACTACATATACAAAGATTATTATTGCTGTACAATTAAGGAATTTTTTCATTACCTTTTTTTGACTGCAGTCATGTTTATTTAGGGGGCTTAATTTCCTTCATATCATTTCCCCTGATTATGTTTCTAGCTTTGAACCCTGTTCTTACAGCTAATTTAATGACATTTGCAACTAAATGCTACCTGTTCCTTCCTCAGGCTTACAGAACTGTTGAACTGTGGTCAAGCCAGAGCAGATATTGTGGGATCTCACCAGTTCATTTGTTGGCTAATTACTTAGCTAATTTGGAAATTGTAGTCAGAGTGGCTGTCCACAACTCACCTAATAGTAGTTCCATATAGTTCTTGCTGTTTAATAGCTACAACTCATCCAATGGACTACAATCTCCTTTTTCTGAAAAAGCTTTATAAAAAGGTAGAAAAGAGTTATGACATCCTTGAAAATGGAACAATGCCTGAAATTTAGGAATTATTTTTCTGTTATTTCAGAGGCAATCTTCCACTGGAAGAGGAGCGTTCTACTCCCCAGTGGTCCGATGCTCCTGTGCAAGCTACTGCAGAAAGAAGGGAGGGTCATCATCTGCTTCATTAGTTTCTGGCCTGTTTGATTGTGGGAGGGAACCAAGGAAAACTCCACATACAGGTCAGAATGTAAGCTGTACATCTACAGCTGCACAAGGACTTCCTTTGTATCATTCAAACAATGAAAGCCTTAAGGCTGCTGCCATAGTTTGCTCTCAATTCTTAACTTCAGAAAATAAATGGTACCACTATGTTAAATATTTTGATTGAGTACCTACAGCAAATCAGATTCCTCTAACTTCTATCTCTATAGCCTCTCAATAAAGGTAGAGCTGCTAATAATGATGTTATATTTAATATTCAGAAAAAGGTATAGCAACCAACCCATCTAATTATAGATTAAAATTTTTTGCCTCCTGCCATTCACTTTCTGCCAGACACTTTCAACAAAACCCAATAACAAAAATTCTGCAGCAAATATACTATGATTTAATTCAAACAGAGAAGCAGAAGAAAAGACAGTAAACAAAGAACAGAAAATAAAAAGGTGAGGACAAAATTTACAGCAAAAATAAGAGCATTACACTGATGGAGGACTTTTTTCTAGAGAGCACATTTTGTAGTGAAGCACATAATGGCTGCACAAACAGAATGACCAAAACTTAAAAGAGCAGCTTGTTTCCATTACTGTAAACAGTCAGGATGTTTGCATAAACAGAAATACCTGACTTATGGTTATATGAATAATATAAGAAGGTCTGAAGAACAGTAAGTGAAGAGATAGGGGGGTTGATCAAAACTCCCAAGTTTTTCTGCAACAGGAGCATAGTTTAGAAGATCCGACTATTTCTTTATTGTCACATTACTGGTATGTTTCTGTGGCTCTGTACTGGCTTTCTACTTGATGTGTGCAAGTGAAGCAACAGAAGGCAGGCATTCATTTCCATCTATTTTTCTGTTATTTCTTAAGTTCCCTAAATATAATGAGTAACATTTACTCATTCTGAATTATAAATGTGAAAATCAGACAGGTATCATGGTATACTGAATCAGCCATTATAAAAACAGAATTTAATTATATGCTAGAGAGTTTTAAAAGATTTTCACTTCTCATGGTTCAGCTAGAGGTTGAAACACCCAGCTAGTGATCATAAAACAACTGTGCTGAGTTATGCATTTTTACTAATTTACTTCTGTGTTTGTTATCTGAAGGGGCATCATTTATACTTAAACACTCATTTTAACTAATGGCCCATGCAAGTGCTTACAGCAAGCATCTTTACCTCCTTGTTTGTCTTTTCAATATTTTTGACAGCAGAAGTAACTAGGAGAAGGAATATGAATTTGAAGATTAAAATAATTCCTTTGTTATACATAGACTGTACATTTTAAAGGTACTGAATATTAAGTACAGCAGATTTATAGAATTATATTCAGTTTTCATTTTTATATGAAATCCATGTAAAATCCTTGTAATTCAGTTTATGTAAAATTTCCAGGTATACAGAAACCTGTCCATACAGGTAACTATCAGGCCCCTTAAAAAAAAAAAAGTTCATATGGACACTAATTATAAACACTACCATTTTTGATGGATATCAAGATGAAGTCACTTGAGGTTTTCAAGGACAAGGAAGTCGAAAATAAAAGTCTAAGGAATGTAGCCTTTACAAAAAGACCATTAACAACAACAACAAACCCCAAACCAAAACATTGAAGGAAGTGACTGTGCAGTTTGGGAAGGAGTTTGTAACCATTTAGGAGGAACATCCACTATCTTTTTCCACCCAGTATTCAGAAGTTTCACACATATCATTTAGAATTCATTTGCAAGGAAAAAAAAAAAGACTCTCTAATTTTTTTTAGTTTTATTTTTACCGTTCATTATGAGTCTAAGGTCAGATGGACTATGCCCATATATTACATAAAAGTAAGGTTCTTATTCTCCTATGGCAGTATTTCAAAATCCTTGTAAAAGCATCAAACCAATTGCGCTTTTATAGACAGAAAGAAACTGATGACAGAGTGAAAGGACTTAGAGACTAATCCAGAAAACAAAAATTCAGCATTTTGCTGCTGATTGGCCAATGAACCTTTGATTCACAATTACTCACTGAAGAAATAAAATCCTGGAATGAAATTTTGCAATAGAACTGTTTGGGATGCTTAATTTAAGAAGAGAGAGAACGTGAGGTGAAGTTTTTAAATAGAAAGAAGACAGGACTACACTGATGTGGTGCTGTTGTTTCAGATGTTCATTTCCAGTAGAAAGACACTGCTTATGTACATACATTTTAAACTCTAAGATTTTTTTTTTATGGAAATAGCAAGAAGTTACTGCTTGTTACAAGAATAATAGAGGATGTTTCAGGTAAGTCATGCATCAGTCTAGATCAACAGCTGTGAATGACTTCAATGTTCTTAACAATGGTCAATAAATAACATTCATCTAAATAAAATGTGCAGCTACTTTATTTCTCAGAAAAGAAAAACAAAAACAACCCCCCAAACACACCAAAAGACCCAAAAACAAACAAAAAACCCAAACAAAATAACAACAAAAAAAACCCAAACACCACCAAACAAACAAAACAAACCCAAAACATTTAATCAACACCATAGAAGGTTCTGACAATCTATATAAGTTGTCCTCTCCTATGAGAGCAGGCTGCTAGGTTTGGGTTGTCCAGCCTCAAGAAATAAAGGCTACAGGGAGACCTTACTGTGTCTTTCCAGTATCTGAAGAAGGGCTGCAAGAAGGGGGAGGAAGGTGGGCTTTTTACAAGTGCATATAGTGATAGGACAAATGGTAATGGCTTCAAACTAAATGAGGGTAGATTTAGATTACAAATCATCAAGAAGATTTTTACTGTGAGGGTGGTGAGACACCAGAATAGGTTGCCCAGAGAAGCTGTGGATGCTCCATCACTGGATGTGTTCAAGACCAGGTTAGATGGGGCTTTGAGCAACATGGTCTAGTAGGTGATGTCCTTGATCACTGTAGGAGGGTTGGAATTAGATGATCTTTAAGGTCCCTTCCAACCCACACCATTCTATGATTCTATGATTTTAGCAACTACAGGCCCAAGACCATTCCTAGGATCTCAAGCAAAACTCCTAGTGTACTGGACCTAACAGGTTACAACACACCTTCTTAGTGACACCTACAGTCTTATCACCTGACTTTCCACACCTGTTGCTTTTAACACTGTACCATAATCAATTTAACCTTATTATCCAGTTTTGTAGACCCTTAACACTTAGGTTCATTAAACTCTGTATTTTTGTGTTTATTTGGGCAATCAGTTTTACCTTTCTAAGTCTGTGTTTTTAGCATTGTACTCCACTGAACACAAATGTGTGTAATGACACAGAAAATTCAAAGTATCAAAACACTAAACAAAACTCTGGTTTTGGACACCATTTCATTCTATAGCATCAGATTACACCATAATGATTCACAAATGAGGAAGAATGATTTATCCCTTCTATCATTATGGGATGGTTCACTGCTTTAAGTAGTCCACTAATCAGAGGAACATATTATTTTTCTTGAATATTTACATAATGTCAATTTTGGTCTGAAAGAATAATTCGACAATTTACTGACTGGAATAGTGGCTCCAGCCCAGCAGTGAGAACAGTCATTTGTAATGTAAGATAGGTCAGCAGTTCAAAACAATAGTAACACCGAAGCAATCAATAATCTGTATTTTGAAGATGGTAGTAATATCACAATTCTCCAAACCTCACACATTTTCTATGTTACAACTCCACAATCTTCACAGTTTTTGATTTTCACCATGTTACACTGTAGGAATTGGGTGTTCCACAAAACCTCAGAGAACACTTTAAACTGACTGGGCCCAAACACACTAGTTACGTCAATGCATGGCAATTTTATTATATACCTTGTCTTGCAAGAATTTGTTAGCTGCTAACTTACTAATGCTTATGAGAACTTAAAAAATAATAGAAATTATGATCATTAATAGTTTCAACAAGACTATAAAACTATTATTTAATTACCATGATGCCCACTAAAAGCAGTTTAGCAGTTTCCTAAATCTGTTGACCCAGTATTATTTTGACTTTGAACTACAGCATTGTATCTGCAGACCTACAAAGTGCAAACTCAGATCTGCTCTTGCAAAACAGTAAGAATGGGACAAAAAAAACCCAGGGATGTTTCAATGCCTTGTTTCCATCTATGTCCAGCAGCAAATGGCTAGCAGAATGCATAAATTATTATTTTTTAAATAAATCAAAATGACAGAATTTCTACACCAATCAAAAAAACCCCACAAGACAAATCTGCAGCAATGCAAAGCCTCTCTCAACATTTTCTGTCACATTTCATTTATTTTTGGCTTAGTATGTATTCAGATTTCATTTTGTATTTTCTCCCTAGATTTTAGTAAGCTACTGTGTGGGGTTTATGTGGGGTTTGGTTTGGTTTGAAGTTTTTTTGTGGTTTTGTTTGTTTGGTTTGTTGGTTTTTTTTTTTTTTTTTCTGTTGTTGTTTTTGTGTTATGTTATTTTTTTTAAATGCCTCCACCACTTTTGCTTTTCTGAGTTCACTGTTGGCAACATCCAGCTTGTTAGAGTCAGTTCTGATGCTACCAAAAAAAAACAAACCTAACCAAGCAATGATTAATAAATAAAAATTAAAATAATGAACCAGTGAACTGCATTAATATGTGGGTCTCTAATCAGTATTTTAGGAAAACTGAAAAAGAAAAAAATGAGTATAAGTAAATAATTCCTGAATTGACAGTGAAGTTCCAAGAAAAATGCTGGAAATTACTAAGCCTCTATTTTCTCTTTGCTTCCCATTTACACTCTTTCATCTTTCATATAAACTATTGTAAACACACTCCAATGTGAATGACAAGTTGTCTTTAATATAGAGTTTATTTTTTCCTTTAAAGATTTAGACAAGAAAAAAACAAAAATAATTAGGGGAAGATAAAGCAACAAGATTACTCTGAATTGATAAATATGCTATAAACATTGCAAAAAACATCACTGCTGTAGTCTTTAGAAGGTGATTATGCTTTTGTTTCATTCTGAAATCTCATTTAAAAGCTACATCTCAAACAGGAAAAAACCTGCTACTGACAAGAATGCAAGGAACAAAGCATTCTCTTTAAAACTTGCAGTTTTTATAGAATTCATGTAGAGAGTCCCATTATCAACACTCTTCAATTTGAAAATATCTGAACCCAACACATACTTCTCACATTCAGGGATGGAGGGGTTTTTCTCCTTTCATTTAAAGAGGAAATTTAATTTGATTTATCAAAATAAGACATTTTTGGATGCAGATTTCATCAAGATTTAAGTCAGGAAAAGACGGCATATGGGTAGGATTTGGGTAACTGTGGAAGTTGAGAACCAAAAGAAACCAAAACACCTCAACAAAACAATGCTGGAAAGACACTTCGTTTGCCAAGGTGAAGCCTGACCACATGTGAAATACATTCCAGTTTGGTTTAGTGTATTACTGTTGCCATTTGCTAAACTCCTACAGCACAGCTGACTTGACAGCATTGAAGAGAACTTCAGTATCCTACACACATCTGTCCAATCACCCACTGCCTAATTTAAAAAAAAAAAAAGCATCTCCTCAGTACTTTCTTACAATCAGCATTTTTAAGTAAAAATATGCAGAATAAAGTTTTAAAAACCAAGGAAGCTATAACTGAGGGGGGGAAGGGGGGGAACAAACAAACAAACAAAAAAGAAGCAAACAAACATAAACAAACACACGCACACACCAGAAAAAAACACCACCCCTGCATCTCCATTACAGACACAGTATATCAGAATTTAAAAAAAAAATCAGGCAAAAATATGCTAATTGTTGGTCAGTTTAGAAGCCTGCTCCACTTACAAAAACATGGGACCCAGATCAACTGTCTTGCTGTTAGTGCCCACAGTTACCTAATAGAGTTAAAGAGGACACAACCAAATTTTCCACTGCTTCCCCCAGGAAGTTGCACATATAGGGTACATTCAATTGGCTTTGTCTTTTAAACAATAAGCAAAATTTCACACGTTTTACAGCAGAAAGCTCAGTTTTCTCACAAGCTCCTGTTTCCAAAACCAGGTTTTCATATCAAAACAGAGGTGGGAAGGGAAGGCTGCCCCACTGTTTTAGAAAGTATCATGACTTCTCTCCATCCTCCAAAATAAGATTCCCAAAGAATCAAAAGAACTCAAATCTGCAGAATAATTGAAAAATATATAAGAAGATAACATTTTCAAATAAACTATGTTTGAATTAAAAGTCATTACCACTGAGATGAAGCATGTCTTGCTACTAAGGGTGCTTTCACTTCAGATGCTGGCTTTCTGTTAAGTAGGTTACATGATCTAAACCTTAGATAAAGAAGCAGGGACATGAACCCTGGGAAGCACATTGGAACATTGCCTGGTGGTGTAGGGATGGGATCAGGAAGATAAGGTGAAGCTAGAGCTGAACTTGGCAATGGACCTGAAGAACAAGAGCAGCTTCTACAGGTATATTAGTCAGAAAAGGAAGACAAAAGAAATTGTACTTCCCCTGATAAATAAGACAGGGGATCTGTCAACTGCCTAATTCACTGGCAATTGCTCTTCCCCTCATCTCTCAACATCTTTATTAAGGAGACACAGTTGGATTAAGTACATTCCCCACAAGTCTGCAGACAGCACCAAACTGAGTGGTGCAGTTTATACACTGTAAGGAAGGAAGGCCATCCAAAGAGATCTTGACAGGATTGAGAAATAGGCCTGTGCAAGCCACACGAAATTCAACACGGCCAAGTGCAAACTGCCATGCCTGACTGTGGGCAATCTCCAGTATTAGCACAGGTAAAGAATGAATGGAGAGCAACCTTGTGGAGAAGGACTTGGGGGTACTGGTGAATGAAAAATCAGACATAAAACAGCAACGCAAGATTGCAGCACAGAAAAAGAATCATAACCTGGGCTGCATCAAAAGAAGCGTGGCTAGCAGGATGAGGGAGGTGATCCTTCCCTCTGCTCTCATGAGACCTTACATAGAGTATTGTGTCCAGTTCTGAAGGCCCCAGCACAAGAAGGTCACAAACCTTTTAGCACATATCTAGATGAAGGCCACAAATATAATCAGAGGGCTGAACACCTCTTCTGTAATGAAAAGCTGAGAATTTGAGTTGTTCAGCTTAGAGCAAGAAGGCTCCAGGGAGGCAGAAGAAGAAGCAATGAGGTCTCCCTGGAGCCTTCCAATATTTAAAATAAAAAGAGCCCACAGCTATAAACAACATAACAATGGACAGTTAAAGAAATGCAGACCTGGACAGAACTGGTTTTAGGGGTAACAAAGCAGTAGTAATGTCACTATTTAGACCTATCTGGGAGCTGAGCACCATTTGGCCACTCACTCACCCCCTCTTCCTTTGTGATGGGAAGGAGAACAGGGAGAAAAAGGCAAAATGCCATGGGTTGAGATAAGAAGAATTTAATAGAACAATGCAAGAAGAGAAGGTACAACAGTAACAATAATTGTAATGAAACAATATATAAAGCGAGTGATAAAAAGCACCGACTAGCCGTGCACCTCATGGCACCGAATCAGAGGCTTCACAGTTGACCTGCCCTCTGCCCTTATATAGCAGGCATGACATCAATATGGTAAAGAATATCCCATTGGCTATCCTGGCTGTGGCCCAAACTCACTCCCCACCCCCAGCGTCTGGTAAAAATTAACCCTATCCTAGCCAAACAGAGAACAAGTATCTAACATATATGGGACACCATATAATGTAAATATGGATGTTATGTGGAACTACAGACAAAGGAAGAAAGAGCAAAAGTATGTATGCAGTCGTCTTTAGTAAGAATAACCTCAAGTGCATCCTAAGGTGAGGAAGCAAACATCAATTACTGGACCCAGAGAAGCAGGGGAAGTGTAAGCATAATATTAAGACAAGGTGTATAAAACAAGAAGTGTGCATATAACTATTTTAACTGCATTATTATTTTCACTTTTCATCTGGACTAATGTTTAGACATTTAAAGTTTAGATTACACTTGTAAGTCTTGGGTTTACATAAATACACACACAATGTGTTTCCTCTTTCCCGATAAATTAAGGTTTTTGTGCATCCAAAACTGCTGTTTTAACATTCTTATAACTTCAAATTTAAAATCCACTAATAACATGCAGGTGTTCCTTGTCTTAAACAAGTGTAAGGAAGGCATAGATCGAATAAAGTCCAAGAAGATTTTACATGCCTTCTACGGACCTTTTCAGGTCAATGCAATAAAACAGCTTTGAAGAACCTTAAAGCAAAATTTCTTAGAGCTATACTATGCATGAATAAATCAATAAATTTATTAGGAAGTCTTTTAATATGTACAAAATAAAAGATTTTAAAATGCTATAAGCTAAAGGATGCAACTACAAAATACAGACGTAAGTAGTCAGGGTGGTTTTGAAGACTCCTTCGTAGCAACATGTATACTTAATGAAGTTAATGAGACCACTTGTGTGAATAAACAGTATTTAGATAGGGAATATACAAAGTGGTCCAAAACTACTGTATGAAAACATGGAATTCTAACATATACAAGATAAAAATTATGCAATAGATTAACAAATATCAAAAGCTTCAGTTAAAACATAGTGCCTACATCATGCATGCTACAGTCAACCTATTCCCTTTCTTCACAATTAACAGGTGACATACCAGCTACTTTATTCATTACTGAACAAGATCAAGCCTTAGTCAAAATTTAGACATGCTTGTTTTAATGAGTATATTTTGTTGCAGAGTTCTAGATACCTGCTTTATTATTGCAATTACAGAAGGAAAACATGAAAGCTTATGCAAATGAAATCCTTAATATACGGGAAGGATAAGAATAACAAAAGTAATTCAAAGTACAATTACTAAGGGTTTAAAGTTATACAAGAGAAGATGAAAAACAAGTTACATGACTGTATTTATATGAACACTATCCATCTAAGAGAGCCAATTATATGACCCTTAATTAATTAGGATAACAGCTGCTGGCTACAGTAACATAGCAAACACTGGCAATATTTTAATTTCCATATCTGTAAAGACAAAAAGACTGTATCCAGGACTGAAAATTCAGGCAAAATGAAGTTTGAACAGAATACAGGCTCCTTCTTTTATTGTCATCCTGATATTTGGCAGCAGTTTGCAGTTTAAAATTCAGAGTGCGGACAGGAAAGGACACAGGCTCCTTAACCAAAATCTTATCTCCAACAAATCTGTAAAGTTATGAACAGAAGTTGTTATTCCCCCCCAAATTCCGTCTGGATGTAAAATGGAACAAGCTAAAAAATCCCAGATCTCTTGAGTTACACTGCATGACTCGTTTCATAAAAGAACTTGGAGAAAAGATGTGTTCCATATATTCCTTATGTGGCTTAATTAAAAAAAAAAATCCAACATGACTCCTGAATTATGGCATTTTTGACATTTTTTTCCTCAAACAGTTACTACGTTAAGATAATATACTTTAACAGTGAAAATTAAAGTCTGAGTAGAAGAAGCCTGAATAGAAGCAAAGCTAGCCTTTTTCTATTGTGTGGGTTTTTTTGTTTGTTTTTTAAGTTGCTTACAACATCTTGATATGCAAGAGTTTTAGATAATGCTGCACATGATCAACATATCAGCAGTGACAGAATTAAATTTCATCATAGTAGCTAGTATGTGGGCTACATTTTAGATTTGTGATGTAAACAGCCTTGTTAAGAGAGGAATGTTTTAGAAATAACCAAGTAGTGCTTGCACAGCATCAAGGCCTTTTCTGTTCTGCCAGCAAGTTTTCTGGGGGTGAACAAGGAGTTGTGAGGGGGCAAGGCTGGGACAGCTGACCCCAAATGACCAGAGATATCTCCAACCATATGATGTTGTGCTCTGCAATAGAACTGGGATTGGTGGAGTTTGGCCAGGGATGACATTGCTCAGGGACATTCAAAGTGATGGCATTTGTTTTCCCAAGTAACCATTACATGTGAAGGAGCCCTGCTGCCCTGGAGATGGCTGAACACCTTCCTGCTGATGGGAAGCTGTGAATTAATTCCTTGTTTTGCTTTGCTTGCATTCACAGCTTTTGTTTTACCTATTAAACTGTTTTTAACTCAACCCACAAGTTTTCTCACATTTACTATTTCATTTCTCTCCCCCATCCCACAGCAGGGGAAGCAAGTGAATGGCTGCATGGTGCTTGGCTGCCCACTGGGGTTAAACCACAACAACATCTTAATACAAATTCAGATAAGGCAATAACTGTACTAACAGAATTTTGACATTTCAGAAAAAATATTTGAAGTATTTTTCACAGGTTAATATTAGTGATACAAACACATGCTAATGATGGCAGATAAGAAAGAACATGAAACACAGTATTAGTATCAGCACAGCTGGGAGGATGATCTGTTAGGATGTAGATTAGACTCCCCAGAATCTCAAGAGTCAACAGCAGAGAATTGAAACCACTCTATTAAGTTATTTAGGTTACAAAGAATGAGAGAAATAACCCTGTTACCACTGACTTTCCACTTCTGTTTTCCACACTAGATTGTGTTCTGGTTTAGAACTGGCACCTCATATTAGCAGAGAGGATCAAGTTCTTAATGTTTTCCTCTAGGAAACCTACTTTTTACATTATCATTTTCCCATTGACTTTGTAATCTCATATAGCACAAGTAAGAGTTTTGAGGAGGGAGGTTACAAGCCCACTAGATGATTACAAGATATGAACCATCAATATTGGTTTGCTACTGGTTCATATCCCAACAAAAATGAACACAGTAGTTCTTATATGGATCAATATGTCACTAGGAGGCACACAATAATCCCTCACTTCCAGAATTAGAGGCAGAAAGACTGTTCTAAGATCATATCTTAAGACAAGTAATTCATTTTCTAAGGGCTACTAACTACACAAGATCTGTCATTGCATTAGGGATTGATCTAGTGAGGATGAGAGCTGGAAAGCAGAAAATAGCTGACATAGCTTATAAGTGGATAATAATAGTCAAGTCTCTTACAGAATTTTTTGTCCTTTAGATATTAAATTAATTGGTTGATAATGAGTCCTAGAACATTTAATTTTAATTTTCTTTTCTGCCAATTCAAGTAAGGTTTATTCCATCACAACAACAACTACTACAGTGCCTTTTTTTCCTAGGAAATAATTTCTTAGAACTTCCAATTTGGAAATTTCTGCCCTTGGGGAGTTTATGAAATAACATTCCAGATTCCTGACTTCTGGACTTCAGATTATTGCTGAAACAACTTTTTTTTAGTAGCAAAAGGAATTTCACTTCTTTAACTGCTGAAATTCACTGTTAAGTTCTCATAACTAAGTAAACTGTGGAGCATACTTGTTTAAAATACGGTTATCATTTCTTCTGTGTACACTTTCAACATATGAAAGAGAATATCAGAGTGCACTCATTATCTGCCTCTGCCAAGCAAATACAGTTTCCCATAAATTTGGTGCTAATTTTCAGCATACCCATAGATTTCAGAGCACAAGCAGTCTACATTAACTATCTTTCCTCACAAAATAACCTTCATTTTCTTTTTCGTAAGTTTTATGAATACATGTGGGCTTAAAAATAGATTTCTTTCACTTATAAAGTGAACTCTTTAGACACTTACATCACTGATATGTCAGAATAGCTAGCAGGGGTCCTACAGAACAATCTCACAGTACTGCCAGATCTCTTCTGCCCTGAGACTTTGCTGCTGCAAATAATGTCATGTTTTGACACATGAAATATCAGCTTTATTTTTAACTATATTATAATTCTTTCCAGTACGCCATCATTAACAGTCACTCAGATTGTATCATTCATGATTGTACCACTGGACAGCTGGCTGAACATGAGCCAGCAGTGTGCCCAGGTGGCCAAGGCGGCCAACAGCATCCTGGCCTGTATCAAAAACAGCGTGTCCAGCAGGAGTAGAGAAGTGATCATGTCCCTGTACTCAGCCCTGTTAGAGGCTGCAGGCTTGAGTTTTGTGTTCAGTTTTGGATGCCACAGTATTAAAACAAAACAAAACCAAACAACACTTAGGTGCTGGAGCAAGTTCAGAGAAGGACAATTAAGCTGATAAAAGGTCTGGGGAAAATGTCTTACAAGGAATGCTTGAGGGACCTGGGGTTGTCTCATCTGGAGAAGAGGAGTCTGAGAGGAGACCTTATTGCTCTCTGTAACTACCTGAAGGGATGTTGTAGTGATGTAGGTGTTGGTCTCTTCTCCCAGGTAACTAGTGATAGGACAAGAGGAAATGGGCTTAAGTCGCACCAGGGGAAGTTTAGGTTGGATGTTATGGAAAATTTATTTACTAAGAGAGTGGTGAGGCATTGGCACAGGATGCCCAGGGAGATGGTAGAATCCCCATCCCTGAAGGTGTTCAAAAAAGGTCTAGATGCAGCAATTCAGTACATGGTTTAGTGGTCCTGATAATATTTAGTAGATGGGTGGACTTCATGATCTTGAAGGTTGTTTCCAACATTAATGATTCCATGACTGCAAAAAGATGTTACTTTTAAGAATATTTGATAGAGAAAGCAAAAATGTTTTTTTTCTTTAATTATTTCAGTTGACAAGGGAAATATAGCCAAATTCATTCACAGAAATTAATTGCTTCTTCTCCAAAGAGGTGCAACTACAAATTTCATCCCCTAAAGATCCCATTTCAGTCTGGGCTTTCACTATTTAAAGCTTTTAGTATCCTTGATCATGTGTATATGCACACACATTGCTTAAATCTTTAACAAATATCTCAGTTTGAAAAGAACAGACTATCAAGCAAGAAGTATTTAACTATAAATAAATATCAAACTATTACCCATAGCTATCAGTCTAAATAAACTATCAGTCTATCAGGCAAATAAACTATCAATGGTAAGAATACTAGTGAAAGATGTGTAGCTAACAACATTATGTTTACAAGATGCATGAAATGAATACAAGAAATTAATGTTTCCAAGTTTGTTGAGGAAACACTTAAATAGTTCAAAGTATTGAGACATAAAATAGAAAATGGAAAACCACACCACATAAGAGATACACGGGGAGAACAGGGGCAGCAACAGAAAAAGAAGAAAATTTCTTCAAAGACTCTACACTGTGGAAATGTATCACTGCTTTCTGCTGTTGATGCTGAAAGGGATTTAAAAAGAAGCTTCAGGGAAGATGTATAAGGCATGTTATAAGAATGTTAATGCTGGGTGTGAGCAGAAAGCTTTGAGAATTCAAAGAACAAAAGAGAAAAGGAAGTAAGCCCTGAGGGCAGGTAAGATAAAGAGATGTGCAAGAGCTCTTCCTTTGGCAAAGAAAACCTGTTGTTGCAGAGCAGAGGTCAAGGAAAGGTACATCAAGTGCAGTATATCTGGCTTGTTGTTTAAACACTGTCCACCAATTCTATGTTACAAAATGTGGTTAGAAACAACAAAAACAACAACACACCAAAAAAAAAAAAAAGTCGACATAGATTAAAATAATGAAACATTGTTAGCCTTTGGGGGCAGTTTATTATTTAGTGGCAGACACTAGTGTAGCAAAATATAAACCAGAAACTGAGGCATTTCTTTTTATATTGATGATTAACATCATACTTTGAATTAAGCTTTTGTACTTTTACTGAATTCTCTACACTTGACAGCTGAATTCTCTGAATGGCAGAACACACTAGTTTAGTAGATGATGGACCATGTAACAATTCTAATAAAACTAAGTATACAGGTGTATAATGCTTCAGATATTGTTTTCCTTTAAACAGTATTTTTTGTTATTTCCAACCATATGCAAGTGTTCCGTATGGAATGAATAATTCTGACTTTTCCAAAGAAAATTACTACAATAATATGACAATTTTGAATTTTTACTTCTGCTTGTAGGCCTTAATCTCATTCTATAAAATAATAATTAAACAGTATTTAACAGAGAATTAAACAAAATTGCACAAGTCACAGGTACTTTGTTATTCTCCCCATGCACCACTACCACCCTTGCAAAGCCTAAACATGTTTTATATGATGTAAACCATTGCCAATTAAAAAAAAAAACAAACAACCACCAAAAAAACAACAACAAAACGCAAAACACCACCACATTACAGAAACTATGCCTCAACTCCCCAGTCCCATTGATTAAACTTAGATTAACCATTACTCAACAATGATGATAATGGTCAAGAAATCATAAACTTACTACCTCTGAAATGTATAGTTCTTTTCACCAATATCTGTGCTTGAAGATTCCATAGATAATTTTATTTTCAGAAAATAAAAATAATTCAGGCTTCCATCTGTAGCAAAAATTGAGAGTGCTAATGTGATCACTGAGGAAGATGGACGTATCATCAGTTAAAAATAATGGAGACTCTCAGAAACAGACATATGTCAAGGGTCAAACCAGGACAATATATATATCTGGTGGGGTAATGATATAGTAAAAAAACCCTACATTTCAGCCTAAGAACTTGGCAGCTGTCCAACTACATCAGTGTCTTGTTAAAACTAGATGTCTTGCACTGGTCTACCACCACAAAAAAAAACCCAACAGATTTAGTTAAGTATTAATATTCACATGGTATATGAGTGACAGCAGGTTAAATCAGATAGGTACAAATAATCTTCAAGGGCTTAGAGCACTGGAATGTAGTTTCACTAGCTTCATTGTTAACCTATTTATATGCTGTAAAAACACAAAGGATCAAATTAAGTCATTATTGCACAGGAAGTGAGGTCACAAATCAAGAATATAATCAATAAAATGCATAGATCAGAATCTCAGCTCAGAGAACAGGATTTAGTGCTCCCTTTCTGCTAGGGATACCACTATGGGTGTAATTTCAGAGGCTTTTCAGTAGGCCTTCTTCCCTGATTCAGTGTCCTACCTTTACTCACCAGGGAGTTGAAGTTATAAGGAGCACCATGCAGGCAGCAGTGGTGAAACCTCCCCCCTTGCTCTGCAAAGCAGAAGCTCAGCAGAGAAGAGAATCTAGGGCAGTATTAATTCTTTTGAGAGGTAAGAGCCATTGTTGTCAAAACACTGGCTTTTTACCCACATGATTGCATTCACAACACTGACTTTCAATAGCAGAGCTAACTCTGAAGACATTAATCAATTGATTATTTTTTATTTGCATGAAGGTAATGATCTAAATTATATTAAATTTTCCTATTCAGAAGAAAGAGGGGCCTGTCAAGAATTTTAAAAAAACAAAAACAATCAAACAAAACCCCCACCCAAACAAGTTTTGCATCCTTCCAGAATACAGAAAGCTTATGGAAATTAGTTCCTTCATTAGTCCTAATATTTGAATTTTTCAGACCTACTTCATCTGCTACTGTGAGACAAGTAGTGCAATTCTAGAATGATTACTTCGCATGCTTTTGTAAAGTGATGCAGAGGGTTTGTTTTTTTTCCTGCTCCCAGTCTGCTAAAATTCCTTAATTTTTTATTATTGTGGACTTCAATACAAAAAAAAAAATCTGTTACAGATACTTTCCCAGGTACCATAAGAAAAACCGAAAAAACCCACAGATTTTTCTTAAAACATGTTGTCCTTGACAGGTGACACAGAGTTAAAACTTGTCTCCAATTAAGATATTTAAAACAGCATTTCTCAAACTCCATGTTATGGTCCCACAGCTTCACAAACTCTAAGATGGCAGCAGTCAGTAGCACTTCAATACTCCCAATGAACAGTAACTCACTCAAGAGAAGACTTGAAAGAGCTGGCTAAAATAAGGGATAAGTAGATACTTTTCAGTAAAAAACAAAACAAACCCCCCAAAACACACACACAAACAACACCACCACCACCACAAACAACCAAAACCAAAACAAACCAACAAACCAAAGTAAAACAAAAAAAAAAGCCAAAACTATCTAAAACTATCTTACGGATGGGTAGCTAGTAGAGTGATTATAAAGCCTTTGAGTGACTGGGAACACCTGATCTGTATCTTCCTGTCCCAGAGGAACTGATCACCTGCCTGCTCACAAAACTGCATATGGCATAGGAGCCAGAACTGGTCGCTATTAAAAACAAGTAGTTTAGGGAACAATTACAGGAGTTCTTAAACTCAGGCCTCAGTAGCACAACCGGCCACTGCAGAGAAATCAGTCTGAACGTTCATAAAAACCACCTAACCCCTCACTGATACAAATCCTTCCTGAATCATCAGTCCTCACTGTCTGTACACTGAGATGCTGTCACTCAAGTGACATTCACCGTTCGTTCTGGAGTTGGATGTCATATTTTAAAGTGTATTTGAAGCTCATGGTCAATGCCAGGTTTATAGCACTAAATCTGAAAGGGGGTAGTGTTTTAACCACAGAGTGGTGCTACCTGTCCCTGTTAATTACTGCTCTTCCTGCTGGAGTTTTTCAAGAAAGTAGGCCAGCAGGAAGGGTCATTATATTACAGCCTTTGGCTTCATGCAGGTGATCCTAAATTGACAGTCAAGGGACATGCTTTAACATTCTTCCCTGCCTTCTTCAACATGAAACCCGAATTGCTCATATAGCATGTTTCATCCTTTTATACAATCTTATGCATCTGCTAGAAGAGAAAGATACAGGTACAGTAAATTTCTATTGAGGTAACAAAACCAGTTCCTGGTGTGTTCATGATTTATAATGTTCCTTTTCAATTTGCATAATAAAGCTTATAAAGATTATTAAAATTAAACTTTTCTAGCCTTTCCTCACCGCTTTCATCTCAGTGGAGGGACAAAAACACCCAACCAACTGATTAGCTGACTTACCAGGTGATCAGGATTACAGGTACACAGGAGGGAGGAGTAGCTACAAAAGGTAGACATACTTCTGAGCCATCCATCAAACACAGAAAAATTTCACAAGGAAGAGAAGTTTGAGTTACTCACACCTCCTACACCTATGTCTTTCACACCTAGTTAATCTACTCAATGAAGTTTTGAATTCAAAAGATAATTTAAAACACACTATAGTTTCAAAACATTAATCAAATATAAATCAAAGATAAGCATGAATATGGAATAGAGTTATGGTCAAGAAACTGAGGTAAAGTTCAAGGGACTATGAAAAGTTGTAGGCGAAATGTGATCCACACTTACCAAGCATTTGAATATACCTGTAGTCTCTAAGATACTTTTACTAATGTGATAACCACTGTAATGGATTTATATACTTGCAAATGTTAGTCCTAGTACATTGCTACAATCAAGTTGTGCTGCTTTCTAGAGACAGAGTTCCTGCATAAAACCTGGTGCTAAAAATATTTTTCTTTTAAATAGCACCTTTTCCAGAATAAATACTTCCAAGAAAGGATCATACCTATGAAACCATAGAAAAAAAAATGGCTTGACATTTTAGAAATCATCTGAAACCCATCACTTTGAAAGCAGTCCTGAATTTACACTCAAAACACCCTCATCATTCAACAATGCTAAGCAACTGGCTAAATACCACTGTATCTGGTAACTTCTCTAAGCAAAGGCTGCAGATCTCAAAACTTTCTATGCAACTCAAAGTATTAAGGAAAGAGTATCAGTCCAGTTTTATGAGCTTAATTCTTGGTATACACTAGAAGACGTGAAATGCTTACCCTTACTTTTTTTCCCCTAGAACTGCACAGTCATCACAGTAGTGTAACACATTCCACGGAGCCAGTTTTCAACAGCTTTGGGTTTGTTTTTGATTTTATATATACACATATCTCTGTTATTGCTGTTCTTAATTTAAATTTTCCACAAGATCAATGATTGATTTTCAAGACCAGTTAGTATCCATATCTCATCTCATTTTTATCATGATAACCCTTAAGTTAGGCATTGCCTAAAGAAGTTGTCAAAAGGAATCACTTAGGAAGCAATAAGAAAACCATCTAAATACATGTATTTCTGAATCCATCTTTGGAACTCTGACAAATCAAATTAAAAATTCCATCAGAAATTGAAGTATTATATTAAATAAAGTTTCATAATCAAGGGTCAGGACATGATGTATTAAAATTGAAACAACATGAAAAACATGCATCAAGTAGAATAAAGACCCAGTAGGAAAACAGTTCTTACCTTCATAGATAGCTTTGAAGCCTTGAGCACTGACAGCAAAATCTGTGGTGAAACAGAGGGTGAGGATAGATCCTGTGCTCACAATAGGCGATGGAAGCTGAAATCCAGATAATCTGTGCAATAAGAAAAGCACAAATTATTATAACTTTTAAAATAAAGCACATCAGTAGCTGTGATGAGCATTATAGTGAGCACCATATTTCTGTATCTGAACTGACAACACATTCTGCTCTTTACCCTCATGCACTGTCTAAACATTCACTGCAAAATTTCAAATATGTTCTTGAGCTTTTTAACCCACTTATTTTAACACATCTGTACACTCTGCAACAAAGAACACTGAAAGAAACACCTGCTTGTATCTACTGAAGACAATTTTTTGATAGGATTCACTTCAGATGAAAAAATTTTCAGATGAAAAAATTTCAGAAGTAAATTTAGGATACTTAGAAGTAGATACCCAGAACTTGAGTAACAGAAAAATACCTCAGGCAATTTGAGATTGCAGGGACTAAACTGTCTGTCCTCCAGCTGCTGCTTCAGAAAAAGCATGGATCTCATATGTTCAATGTCATATACATTAACTGATCAGAAAACAACCAACCAACCAAAAAACCACCCATACAACACCACACACCCACACTTACACATAACAGCTTCAGAAAAATTACCTTACATTTCCATGTTATTAGCAGTCTTACCTTAACATGCAAAACAGAATTCTGGATAATATATAATTACATTGTAATTTTGATTTTAAGGTAATTTCCCCAAATAAATGTTTTGATTCATTATGAAGATAAAACAGATGAAAAAAAAAGTTTATATTCTTTACTGAAATTTCACTAAAGACCTGGCTGATATTAGTGACATATTGGTTTCATAATGATTCATTTCACATAATTAAAACATAAGACACTATCCCAAACCCAAAACTATACTGTCATTTTACAACACTAGCTTATTTATATATTTTGCAGTAGCGGAATGGGTACATGGCAATGCACTAAAAAGTTACCTTTTGTTCAAATTTCACCCTGAAAGAGCTTCTTGAACGCAGACGTTGGAAAAAGTCAAACAAACAAGCAAGCAACTAAACCAAACAACAGAAAAACAACCCAAAACCAACCAACCAACCACTCACAAAACCAAACAAAAACTAACAAAAGACCTGACCAAAAAAAAAAAAACAACCAAAAACAGAGAAAACAAAAAAGTTTTGATATATTTTTAAACTAGATGGTTAAGACAATTCATGTCTTTAGAAAACTCTTGCCTTTGAAATTTATTGTACAATGATACTGTAGTTAATTAATTGGCATCTGGAACTACACAAGATAAATAACTGTAAACATCAAACTAGTACAGCAGCATCACTGAAGTTCTTTGCAAAATTAGGTTTAAGACCACTTGTATATAGAAACATGTAAGAGTAACTCCATGCTTGAATTACATGAGTCAAGTTGTTCCCCATCTCTTTCCAATTTTGAGCTTTGGAAAACAAATAGACTTGGATGAGTCAGAGATCAAAGAGAAGAAAGCTTTAAATTCAGATGAAGTCATACATTCAAGGCAACCTAAGTCAGCAAAAAGGTTTCTGCAATTTCTTCCTTTCTTTTTAAACAACATTGTCTACTGCACTAATTAGCTGTTTGCTATAATCTTTTCACCTTCTTTGTACTTGTCAACCTATTACTCCTGTTCTTTTCCACCTCATTTACTCCAATCCAGAAATAACCGGGTTATTTTTCCCTCAATCCTCAAATTGCAGAACTACTGTGAGGCTTGCCACATTTTATGTTCAGACTTTTTTTTTTTTTTTTTTTGTTCTCTTACCTCCACTAGATGTTGCAGTTTGTAGGGAAATGCACCACTTGTTCTATTTAATAAATTAGAGTGGTTATCAGTACTGCCCTACATCTCTAGTGTGCTGTTTGACAGTTCATTATTAATTTAGGGTATATATTTTCTGATCTTGCTTACATGTCCCTTCCTTCCTTGAGAAGAAATTCAGAGTTCTGTGTTTAAGGGGTGGTTCGATTTTTTTTCGTAACACTACAATATTGCCTGGATCTAACATTCTTTTTCTGAACTATAGGAGAGTAGCATCTATCATGGGGGAAGGAAAATCAGGTTAAGACACAAATAAAGACAGAAGCAGCTAACCTCAACACACTAATTAGAAGACCTAAATAAAAAATCATAAAAAATTGATTAAAAAAAAAACAAAACCAAACCCAAAAACATTGTGTCTATGCAGCCTTAGCTACCTCATTCCTGATCAGCATTTGTTCCACTTGCTATGGATTAGGTTCATATAAATTAATTTATTTGAGCAGTGACTGGGTTGATTTGATTTCTAGACCTACCTGCTTTGATTCTAAGTATCACTCCTACATTACAGATTCTCTTTTTCTGCTCAATATATAAAATTGTTTCTATAGTATCCCCCTTGATACCTGATAATTCTTCAGACTAACTGAAATTACAATTCACATTAAAGGAAGAAAAATGTATTCTTTAATACTTTAAATAAGTGCACTTAAAGGTTTTTACAGACATAGGAAAAAGCAAGCATATGGTAAACTTCAAGGAGTTCGTACATCAACCAGAAGTCTATTTTTTCAAGTTATTTATATTATAGTAATCTTAAAAAAACTAAATAAAGGAAAGTCTCGAGAAGAAAAAAAGTCTGTATTTCAGTCATTCAACAGACTGTCTGGGTTCTTCTATGTATCCTTGTTGCTTGAAATATTTCTGAAAGCTTCTTTTCACTGTACTCTAATAAATTCAGTGAGATCAGATGCCACGAAATTGAGTGCAAACAAGAACTAGACAGCAGATGAAAATCTAGGCTGTTATTCTTCGGACATTTCCAGAATTAAAACACTGCTAACCTACCAAGTCATTTTCCACCTGCTTACTAACATTTTCACTAAGTAGGTATAGCTCATGAATCATAATGTGTTTTGTATGTTGGTTTCATCATGCAGAAAAAAATGCTTTACTTTGGAAATGTATCTTGGTACTTAACGTGTAGGCCTTTACCGCACCGAGAGAGAGAAATGTTTAGGCCAAAAAGCATTTGTTCTAAGAAAGAAGAATCAGTTCAAGCCCCTAGGCTAATAAAACTGCCATTTGATAAACCTACACTACTTCATACTGAGCACATGACACTACTTCAAGCTTAAAATATTGTTACTTCCTTAACTTTCAGTAGCATTAATCTGCACAAAATGCACACACTAAAATACTTTTTAACCACAGATGGAATATTTGGCTTGTCTGTAAAGAAGAAGCAGAACTTGTAATAAAACACACAGCACTACACCAGTAAAGAGTTTAGACTCTAAGGATAAAAAAAAAAAAAACAACAAAACAAACAAACCACTGCACATTTTATTCTCCATTGTCATTTCATAGATCTTGACATTCAGTCGTTTCTAGTGATAAGGTCTATAATAAACACTTTTCCCACAGTATAGGTCCAGTTGGCTCTGCTTCATCCTCTACTTGAGAGGGCACATTTAGGGACTTCCTAGTGCTAAACAATGAAGCAAGTGCTTTAGGGGGTTGGCAATATGGTTAGGGGTCTGTAGCAAGTTATGTACAAGAAGGGGCTGAAAGAAGAGATTTGTTTTTTTATTGTGCCGTTAAAGAAAGGCAACTAAAGGGTGAACTTTACCGCTGTCTTCAGCTACCTATTGGAGCAGTATAGAAAAAAACTATGGGTTATTGTTTGTTTGGTTTATGGGGGTTTTTTTGTTTCATTTGTTTTTGGGGTTTTTTTGTAATGCGGAAATGATGGGAAGCAACAAGCAATGTGCAACATAAGAAATTCTATATTAGAAAAAAACCCCAAACAAACAAAACAAAACACAAAACCCAACAAAACACTATAATGGTAGTAATAGATTGGAAGCAAGCAAACTCCTGTGTTTCAGGCATCCAACATCATGAAGAGTAAATAATATGTATATGCTATGAAGTATCTGATGTAAAAGCAATTAAGACATGACTCTATGGATGCCTGGCATTTATTCGTGATTTTATTAAGTTATTTATTAATGCCTTTGTGGCAGGTTGACCTTGGCCAGCTACTGGATGCCCACCCAGTCATTCCCTCACTAACCCTCTTAAACAGGACAGGGGTTTGAGATAAAGCCAGGGACTTTACTTAGTAATTACTGTTACGGGCAAAACAGACTTGACTTGAAGAAAACGATTAAAATGTTTGAAGAGTGAAAACAAAGACAAACTAAATCAAAACCCTCCTCCCCCTCCCCGGGTTCAACTTCACAAATTGTTCAAGGTCAAGTTTTTCAGGGCTGTAATTTTGTGGCTTTTCTCAAGCTTAAGGTAACACTGACAGTTCCCTTTAAAAAATCTGTACAAGGCAGAGCCCCAGCTCAGAAAGCACATCCAGTGCTCAAGAATTACCTTTTATTTTCCCACCTCTCCAGCATAAAGAAAACACACAGCAACACTTCCTCACATTGATGAGTCTTAGTCAAGCTTTCTTTCCTACACAAAAAACCAAACAAACAAACCAACCCAAAACAATAAAACAAATCCCATGAATTAAACCCACTTAGCTCTCACATGTCTTACTCCAGCAGTACCAAGTCCTTCTCAGTGCTGCTTCCTCCAGGTACAGATTCCTCCATCTTCATGTACTCTCAGGTTATAGATCTACAGCAACACCAATCACTTCCATCCCGTCTCTCACTTGCCACTGTTCCTCTTCCTAGGAAACTAATTTCAGAAAAACCCCATCACATGTCCACAAGACTTGTTGTGCCAGCTGTCTCCCCTACAGTTTAAGAAATTTCTGCAAACCCCTCAGCTGTTCCCCAATTCCTCATTTCATTAATTAACATCAGGTGCTCTTCCATCCTGCTAACTAGAGGCATTTAAGGGCATTAGAAGGGCACTACTACTTAGGGTAGTACACAAAGGCTCATCTTTTATGCTGGTAGTCTTTATTCTGTGATTTAAGAGTCATAATCTCAAATTAATAATCAATTCTGAGTAGGCAAGAAATAGATTTTTAAAATTCAAGCCCTTCATATAGCTAAATAGATTTTTTTTCCCCCTGGTGCAGTCAGGTAAAAATGTCCTTATGTTTCCTCTGATTTTAGCTTAACTAAGAATTAATTGCAGGAATTATAAAATTAATATTTTGCTAGTAAGGGAATGATGGAAGCAATCAAATTTCCCTCAGTAAAGTCCAGAACTGAAATTCACTGAGTTCAGTCACTAAGCAGAAGGAAGATTCTAGTTTAATCATTTTAACATACTTAACCTTCAGAAACAGCAGTTGGTTTCTCTTGCTGCCACCAGACACCCAGGTAGCAAGGCTCATACCTGCTGCAGAAAGCTGTAGTCTAAGACCACAGGTACTGGGCATCAGTTAGGGAGCAGGAAAACATGAGACAAATTGGCCAATGCCAGACCAATACACAGCCATGAAGGGCATTAAGTGGAAGTGGGTCTCAGGAATGCAGTGAGGCTGAGGTCTTCAAGGAGCATACAGGTCTTGGCAAAGGCCTGGCAGGTCTAGACAGACAGCAGGCTCCAGTGTCTCCAGCACAATGGGATTTTATAGCAGATCTGAGAGAAAGCAACTCCCAGAGCTCTCGCTGGCAATGGATGAACCTAGTAGGATTTGTTACTCATGCTAAGAAAAGGGCTTGCCTAATGGGAAATCACTGTACTTCCCCACAGTCCCAAACTCCAATGTAGTGCAAGCCACAGAAGAAAAAAAAACAGTTTATGTCTGAAATGCGTGGCAGTCACTAAGACTGGTGGCTGCCAACTAACTGGTTGGCCATGCCATTGTGATGTTGTCTAGGCAGAAGTACCTTATTTTATATTAATTTATATTTAATGCTTTTTATATACATGGATTTAAAACCACATACTGTTTATTTATAATATATACAACATTTGCTAAAACTGGACAAAAAAAAGTTGTGCTGTAAAGACTTCCAAAAACAAAGTAGTACCATAAACATTATTGCCAGACAGATAAAAACAGTGTTTCAAGAGAAAGAAGTTGATTCCGTTACCATAAAGCTAATGAGTGTGTGTGGTTGAGAAAAATCAACTGAAACTTTAAGGAAGATCATACTTTTGAGATTAATAATTATGTGAGCAGACTACATTTTTGCTTTCTAACAGTACTGATATGAGCCCAGATGGACACAGTAGAAGTAAAATTATACAGACGTAAATGAAAATGTTATTTGATTCAATTAATTGCTAGTTATATTCTAAAGAACTCCTTTTTTTAGAGAATATGTAAACAGGTTTCAAAGGCTGAATTACTTTTTTGGGCCTGTTGCCTCTGTCTCTATGTCTGTTAGTTCACTAATAAAGGTATGATGACTTTAATAATAAAACATATACTAGAAAGATCAATTTTTGTAATAAATTACAGGTGAGAGCTATGATTTTTTAATTAAAAGAAAAGATCAGGAATTGAGTCATCTGAACCTAGTGATTTTGCCACCTGCACCTTGTCAAACAGTTTAAGATAAAGTCTTAGAAAACTTTTGCATTACTCACTTTAAGCTTCAATATGTGAGTTTCTCTGTTTAC
>VWZY01001833.1:0-22644 GCA_013399075.1 Chloroceryle aenea
TTTGCCATCAGGCAGACCCAGTACATGTTTTCCCCCTCCTGAAGAATGCACTGCTGAACAGGTCAGGCTCATGAAGAATCCTGGTCATAGGAAACACATCAAGAGGGAACTCAGAAGGAAGCTAGTACTCTAAGCATGATAAAGCCATTAAATACAACTTGTCACCCTTGTCGCTGCTGCTGTGTCGAGGGGATAACCTAACACAACTTTAGAAGTTCTTTGTGAAACGTAAGTTACTGACAACATTTTAATGATATTAATGTTTAAATCTAATTGAGTAGCAGTGGTGAATATTCCATGATGAATGAAGTGTATGATTATGTTAGCATTTCATTGATTTTATTAGTGAAATTATTATTTTGAGAACATGACATCTTAATTTGTGCCTATGACATTTGTACTACTACAACCTTCAACTTATTTTTATAGAAGTATTGCATAACAGTAAATTAATAAAGACTTTTTCCTAGATTATGGCAATAAAGACAATTTGGAAGTTAAAGACCACAAACTCCTAGATTACATACTGATACCTGGTGGAATTTAGTAGAAATTATGTAAGATGAAATAAATATGCTGAAATTAGCTATCTACTTAAAATACTGATTTGCCTGTCCAGGTAACCCATCTCCATTTTTTATTAGCATGGTAAAAAATGTTAAGTAATTCATTCTTAGTCTGCCTCTATGTAACATCCAGAGTACACTATCAAAGAGAAAATGAAAAACTGGCCTGCATTTGAAGTGGCCATGTATTTTTTTTCTACATGTTTTTGTGCTTGCATTTTAAGTTCATAGAAACCTACATACACTTTCAGAGACAAAAGGTGGAAGCAGACCTACCAACTGACACCTAGTACATATACACTCAGCTGAGAAGGCAGAACTGAAGTTAACATCAAGTCCGAAACCACATCTGCCCCATGGAGTTTTTACCTAAGGAATCTGTGTTATACAAATTAATTTTGTATTTTCCTGGCACGGTTTCAAAGCAGTGTTTCCATCTAAGGCAGATAAAACCTTAGACACAGAGTTTCTTCCTCCTGGGGTATGACTACACACTGGAGTTACGGTAGATGAACACACATCTGTTGTCCCTTAAGCAGAGCCCGGTTTTGCCATCAGAAAAGGCTGAGTTTGGTTATTCTTTACAAATGTTTTACTTCTATGTCAATGTTCATTCCACAAAGTTTTAGTGCACCATTGACATCAATTCTGATCGCAATAAAATGTTTGAGATGGAAGTTTAGCTCAACATTTTTAAAGTTTCATGGCTCAGAACATCAGATAATATTTCCACAAAACTATCAGAGCCCAGAGGCAAGACTTCCTTTTTCTGCATGAGCAGAGAATGAGTAAAACCTTTGGATAATAACACAAAGATTTTGACGAATTTTTTATTCACATCAATATTTTTTCTTAATCACTGTATCAGACTCGACAGTAAAACTGCCAGCTACTTACTCACATGGGCCCAACATGAAGAATTTTGGTAATCTTTTGAAACTTTGTCTGTCCTATATTTAAAGATCCAGTCTGCTAAGCTAATAATTAATTTGCCAAACCACAAGAGTATTCCAGATCTCAAGTATCAAATTTACATCTTTGGTGGAATGGCACCCTGCCCATCATGCAAGTAAGACCCCCACGTATTATAGCTGTTGTGACAGGGTGCAGTGAAACTGTTAATACCAGCCTTGGAAAGAACTGAATTATTTTCCATCATCATGGAAAAACAAAAGCCAAGAAGTGGTACACATTGGACAAGACCTTAAAAAACCCTGACAGTCTCTACAACATTAGCTTTATGAACGAAGAGGCTAAAAAAATTAAATGTGAAGAATGGATAATACCACTACAACAGCCAAATTCAATTAATGCATCTATTGAAGATGGAAATGAATAATTATGGGGTTTTTTAATTATTTGCCTTTTCTCAAGTGCCAGGTAGTACAAAGAAACCAAGAAGTTGTTTTTTCTTGGTCACCACCATAACTAAGCATATATACTGCTGAAAACTGAGGGTGGTTTCATGAAGACACCTTAGCCTACAGTCTAGGTAAAAATTCTGAGCTTGTAATTGATGCAGTAGCATCAGTAGCTGAGAAATAAAGCAGTATGTGTACATGTTCTCCTATATACCCAATCTGAGAGTGGATCAGTACACTGCTTCACTGCAGCATTCCATCTCTGCACAAGAGGCTTGAAAACTGAATCTGAAGTCACCTTCAGCACTGCATTTATGCAGCCACGAGATGCATTTGTATTTGGCCAAGTCCTGCCTTATAGCACAGTTGCAGGGTTAGGTTGGTTTATTTGTTTTTCCTTTCCCAAACAAAAACTTCATTTGTAGCTTTCAGTCAATGAGAACTTCTCAACTGTGACATTTTAACTGAATCCTAGAATGATTTCAGTTGCAAGGCACTAGTACTTCATTACTTTTCATCTGTGTAGGTCTATATTAAATGACATTTGGTCAAATGCTGCCTTAGCTGTTCCACACTGTCTGGCCCCAGTGCCACTTCAATCGACCACAGTGCGGGGTCTTCCAGCTGTTACAGCTGGGTCTCATAAAAGCATTTTTGCTTTCTATTTAACAGATTATAAGATTCAACTGGTGCTAATCTAGAAACATTTAACTATTTGACTTCAGGATAATTTAAAAGATGGAGACAAAAGCTAATCAATAAAGCTTTTTCTGCTAGTGTAATATAAACAGATTCAATTACTTGTCACTTTCTACTTCAATAAAGCAAGTGATCTAAAATAATGGTACTAATGTCAATATTCAGTGGAGTACTAAATGGGTCCAAAGTATTACCCACACACTTACAAAAAAATTAAAAGCTCATCATTCTCACTATTTGCTGTTACATTCCATCTATTAAGTCACCAGATCTTCCATTCCAGAGAAAAAGAGTTGGATGTCATCCTACAGAGCTATTTTGCTAAAATCCATGTGGTTCCTTGTGTAGCCTATCAGCTCTCACACCCAACACTGAGTTCAGACACTGTGCCCATACAGTTGTCTTGAAAGCTACTAAGCATTGAACACGGTATAGAGGAAATCCCATACTCAAAAAGTTAATTGGAAACCAAAGTCCCCTGGACACCCATATTCCATTGCTCATCAGTTCAACTAGTCCCAGAGCCAAATTTATTTAGAAATTTCACTCCCAAGGGAGCAAAATATAATGCGTATCTAGTCTTTTGCTGAGTTTGGCTTATAGCTGGAGCCAACCAAAAGCTGAGTAACCGCAGTTAATACAACACTGAGCCCAGCTAACATAGCCAAACTCCCAGCAGAATTCATCTGAATTCAGCTCTGCACTAACCACAGATACACAGCTTCCTTTCACCACACGCAAGAGATTATATGTGGCTGCTCAGAGAGTCAGCTGAGGGATAGAGTCACAACCATTTTCTGTGCTCAGTCATCCTGTGCAAGCCCCTCTAATCCATTTACTAAGTATAATTCAGAAGACATGCAGTGGGGGTTAAGCACCCATGCTTACAAGGCAAGCATTGTAAAAGACTCCAACATAAGGTTGCCTCTGCTGACTGAAAACCACATAATATAGATGTACATAGAAACCTCAGTTAGCTTCTCAGATGAGCTTTTCATTTCAGCAACTATTCAGCAACTTCTGATTTAGGGACTGAGATCCAATCCTACAAAGCCGTGTAGCAAAACTGATAAGTATATGGACAATTTTTATTACTGAAAATTGCATCAAATATCTGAAAATTTAGTAGGGTTGGTACTGAGCATAACTGTAGCTCTCCAGAACTGAGAAATGGAAACAGGAGGAGGTCTTACTCAGTTTCGTGGGAAAGCAGCAGACTCTGACAGCAGAACATGTCTTGTTTTACTTTGCAATTACAGCAGCTAGTCTCTCTCCAGTCCACAAATAAAACTGAAAACATCTACAAGAACCAGCAGAGATTCAGAGAAACCAGCTTGCTTCCCACTATCATTCCCAGAGAAATCCCAGAAGCCCAAGACTTTTCTAAGACAGATGGTCTTTCTAACTTTTATAAAACAAGAACTTATTTCAATAGACCAGGGGCTATTTCTATTAAACCATTGCCATGATCCACTGATTTATTTTCTTTTTAAATTCTTATACATCTGAAGAGTTGAGTCTTCTCCAAAAATCAATTTCAAATTCAGGTTGGATTTTCTGTGATCACTCAAATTCAGAAGGCTATGGTTAATAAACTTCAAAGTATTTGAAGAAACCCGTCAGCGTGCCTGACAGGGGCAGTCTTCTCAGCAGTACACACTGCTGGGAGGGAAGGACAGTGCCTCCCTTCCAGTAGTTGTCACAGCATTGCCTATCTCTCCTGTACACTCATCTTTTCTTCTAAGCAAAGATTTAAACAGAAGCATTAAGCATCTTGAGGGAAAGTATTTAAGCAGATCATGTGGACGCTAGGTTTTATTAAACATGCCATTAGTGGCCACATTTATCTTCAGCCAGTGATTTATTTATTGTGTTTTTTTTTTTACCACAAGAACCTTAAAAGAAACATGTAGTTTTGTTATGATTATGTGGAAATAAAACATGGCTTCTATTACGATAGCATCAGGCTCTCTGCTGCAAAAGAGCTGCCTGCAGCTCTGACACAGTGTGACTTGGAGCCTGCTGGCTCTTCATTCCACCCTTCCCAGTGAATAGCCACGGGTTGCACACCACACATTTGCAGGCAGAACAACAAATCACAGGCTCTGCTAAGTGACTTGGTGACAAAACTCTCAGTTAATACCTCCTGGAATACACCGGTTCCCAGCTTTGCCACTGCTTCTCTTCTTACACAACATACCGTTATGTGAAGCTCCACAAGTTAGTGGCAGTAGTGTAGAGCCTATGAAGGTTAGCTTAAACCACAGGCACCAGAAATGTGCCACTGATGGCTCCCATTTTACAGAAAAAAATGATTTCCTGGCAATAGTATCTCTCACACTTAGCTTCATCTGTGCAAAGTTATGGGATAAGCTAAACTGTCATGCAGCTGGACCAGAAGAACATACATAAACACTGACAAGAAGGAAGGAACAGAGAGCAGACATGGCTAAAATACATACCTGGCTACAGGTAAGGCCCTTGCTGAACATATGGAATGATGGAAGCAGTGTTTCAGAAGTAACAGAAACATACACCATAAGCTAGTTGTTATTACTGACATTATCTGCATATATACAGAGCAGATTCCAGAGGACAGAAGTTATTTAAATCCCCTGTACATTCTGTTTTTAAGTCTGTTTACCCTCTAGGTTCTGGGTGATTCCTCCCATTTCCAGCCTCTTATGAAATTCGAGGGTGAACCATTTGGACCACTGTTGCCAGATCAACATTAGAAGTGAAAGTTAACGAAACTGAAGTACAACAGAAGACTAAGAAATTCGCAAACCTACTGACTTAATTTTTTTACAACTCAGCTCCATGACCTGCAGCAGCCCTTGCCCACTAGATGGCCCGGTTTGAGCATCACTAGCCCTGCAGGGCTAGGAAGCAGCAGACAGCACATACACCTCACCTTAGTGCCTTCCCTCAGCTGACACCATCGTTTGACAAGGCTGCAAGGAGAGCTGCAAGAGCACAACTGCTCAGTAAAGCAGCTGTCCCTGTTTACTAGTGCAAGCAGCTGGAAACCACAGGTAGAGATATGAACCAGTAGGAGATTTTCTTAAAAACATCATGATTTCATTTTAATCCTCTACTTCAAAAAACATTATGTCCAGAAAAACAAATGGAAAAGATAATTTTTCTAATGAGTAATTTTGACATGTCACTTGGTATGTATATTGGACAAGAAAATAGAGAACTGAGCTGTGTAGCAGAAGCAATGCACTCACTACGCAGGTGGAAATAAAAATTAAAAAACACACACAAGAAACTAACACAATAAACAGCTTAAAACCACCCAACTGCCAAGTTACAGTTGGGATGTTATTAAAACCTCCTGGTGTGGCAATGTGGCATAACTGCAAAAGCTAAGTTTTCCATTGCCTACTTTGCAGGGATATTTGTTGGATGCTTTCACCCACAAAAAAAAAAAAAAAACAACTTAGAATTGTTCTTGGGAATTGTTCTGTGGTATCTCCAGAGCTACAAAGGAGGAACGAATGGTCGTTCCTGCTTCCTAGATGGACTTGGGAAGTGAGTCAGATAAACAAAAACCTACAAAAAACTGAGATAAGCAAGACTGTAATTTGACATCTCCCATCTCTGCTTCAAGAGGTCCAAAATTTGTCAACTTCTGTGGTCAAAAGTTACCTGGCATTTTTATTATATACCAATTTAAAATTGCTTAAAACACTTCTTGATTTTATTTTTATGCTCTAAGGTCTGGCAAACTTTGATTTAAGCAAGGTAAACAGGGTCAAGTAAGTGAAATTATCTTTGCTGTGCACTTAAATGTTTAAAGACAGTTTTTCCATCACTTGTAAGTAAACACAGCAGGTACAGAGTTCACTGAAATCTAGGATCTTCCCAGCTTCCCTAAATCTGAGTGCTTTGCCATTTCAACAACAGCCCATCTCAGTGTTCTGGGCAGGTGAGAAAAACATACACGGTTGCATCTAAGAGCATTGTGCTTCAAATGCACTTTTAGAAACCACCAAAGGGAAAGCTCAGCTTTCAATAACACAGCCCAACTCCCTCATGTTTGTTCAATTCACTGCTGGCAGTTATGTATGTTTGGCTTAGCATCTGCTCGTTAGTTTTTCAACTTTTGCTAGGAAGTCTCTGCCTCCCCTCTCATACAGTACTTTTCTTTCTGACACTTGTGCTGTTTTATTAACTGCTACGCATGGAAGTGGCAGACTGTAAGAAAACAAATAGACACAAAAATGAAGCACAGCCAAAACTTTGCAACACTGGCTGGGTTGTTGAAGGTGATGAAGTAAGAGAGGATTGCAAATGACTCTTCTGCAGAGAACATAGCCAGAGCTCAGTGCTCAAGTCCAAGAGGACTGCCAGAGACAATAGCAGCAGACTCCTTGGAGGATGACTTGACCAGATACTTCTGACTGGGAGTTGCCAACACCGTCATCATCATTAGTGACACACAGAGTTCCTAATGCTTCCTTGAAAACAATGTTGTCCAATGGGTTATAGTCAGTGACTGAGGAAATGGATTTCAGAAAAATATTTGGGGAATATATGGGGATCACTTATCTGCATATCAGATATTAAAATCATCTCTGATATTTTACCTAATTGCTTCAACTCAGCAGCTGTAGACAATGAGAAACTAAATCCTTTCCATGTGGAAAACTAAGCTTTGCAGTTCATAAATTGCAATGCTCATCACAGAGAACTTCCTGGGATAACAAAGCTCCAATTTTCATCAACTAAATATAAAAAGCCTGTAGATCAACATCTTTCACAGCAATAAACCACCTTCACTTAAGGCATGAAGACATCTACTGCAACAGCTCAACAGAAAGTGTCTAGCCTACATGTTTCATGGACTGCTCAAAGCATAAGGATAAATACAGATGATGCCTAGGTTGGAAGAAAGGGGAAGGAACATCTGGCTGCACACATGGCAAGGTAGGTTACTCAAGAGCTCAACTGACTCTCCCTGCCACTCCCATAAAGAAGCTTCCCTCATGTGAATACAGTGGAAGCAGTCAATCGATCTCCATTGTATTTGCAGTTAACACCAGAAATTAACTGCATTATACTTCTGTATAGTAACTCATTTTTAAGCTAAGATACATCTTTGCACTGTATTACAAAGGAAGGAAAAGTAATTTTTGCATTACCTTGTAATTGGCTGTTTCTCACCAGCTCATGTTCCCATCTGCAGCAGCGTAACTGCTGTTGGGAGGCAAAAAGTCTGTACCAGTGCTTCCACTGAGGTTCAATAAATGCAAATTAATTGGTAAGGGTGTAACTAGTGGCACAGAAAACAAAAGGAAATCGTTTTGCTGAGTCAATATCTAGTACAGCAATTTTATAAACGGGGGCCAAGCTCTAGCTTATTGTGAAACCAAACAAGATGAACAGTAAAAAAAGAGAGAAAAGCTGTTAATGTTGAAAAAGAGAGCTTGCCACAATGTAAGACACCGAAGGCAGTGTCTGTTTCTAACACTCCTGCAAATGATTTCTCAACATAAGCATTCTGGCAATGCTGCAGCTGATGGAACCAGAGGAGACAACTATAAGAGGTAACATTTTACTATTTGCAAAACTAACCTAAGTGATGGCTGTTGTAAGGTTGGCAGGGACTAAGGCCTCGTAAAAAATCACTGCAACTAATTTTTAAAATCCATGTTCTTTCTGAAGTTCTGACTCCAGATCAGAGCTCTCAAACCTCCCATTTTACACTAATAGGTTAAAAATAGCTAATGGAATAAAAGTACCCATGTAAGAGATGGCGGATTTCACCCACTGCAACATGCATATCCTGTGACTGCAGAGCAGAAGACAAGGACAGCTGCTTATCTTTTAAGTCAAGTGTGCCTATCTTGCATTTTTAGATCAGTACCAACCAAGTTACCACAGTAGCAGCAAAGGTCTTTAGAATATACCATGCTTTGTCACTCCTGTGAGGATAAATGGCTTCTTGTGTGCTCAGTACACATTTTTAACTTCTATTAATCATTTCACTGTGGATTCTTTTTGAATTCATCTTATTGCAAAGATCAGTTAATAGCCAACTCCCAGGTTAAAAGAAAACTACTGGAGTATGGTGATTTCCAATATCCAACTATGTGCCTGAGACATGATCCACTCCAATTGTTTCATGCTTGATACTTAGGGAAAAGCATGCATTCAGTATTCCTAACAATCATTCCTCAGTATTTTAAATCAACCTCTCAAAGCCTGAAGTTCACACTTCTTTCCTTCCATAGCTGAAAGCTACCCTTGCAGGTTAGAACTCTAGTGCAGTTTCAAGAGCTTTCAATACAGCAACTGTCAAAAAAACAGAACCAAAAAATAAGGAAGACCTCTTTCTAACCTGCATTTGACCTGGTGACTGCAGTAACTCAAAAACATTCTTCCTTATCCTCCCCCTACCACTACTAGTTCCATCATAAGCTGAAGTTTCTGTGCATTAAGTCAACACCCAGCATATATTCAAGACTTCAGTTACAGGAAGATCCATTGAACCACGGCTGGAAAATGTTCCTGGTGAGCTGTTGACAGTTTCTAGGTCAATAGCTACTTTCTCTACTCTAAGACCACCCTTGTAGCAGTGAGATGGACATAGATAATGATGAGAGCAGAAGTTCTAACAGCTGTATTATTTCTTTCTCTCACTATCATCACTGGATAAATCCCTGGACTGTTATCATGCTAATAGATTCTCATCATTACTGTAAATGATCACCTTCTCTGCAAGCACAAGCCAGCTTGTTTCATCTTGCAATGGAAGTGACTAAGTTTGCTCCTACTCAGAGTCAGTTACAGGAGTGGTAAAATCAAATAGATTTCTGTTTGCTTCTCCTTAGTTTTCAAAGATTTAAGTTAATTAAATTACAGATTATCAGAAAGAACAAGAGTCCCAAGGCTAAGATTTTATATGACTCATCTCACTGTCGACCCAGTGAGCCAAAAAACTGTGGGGTCTACGTATTGTTCCAACTAGAAAGATAATGGAGTCTGGCATCTTTGATACCATCCTTTTCTTTATAATTATAGCACACTATTGTATTTCCCTCAACACAGGAGAAATCAAAAAGGGCAATCTTTGTTTACCCTTCCAAAGCACTTCTAACAATGCCTTGAACCAGAAAGATCTTTTATTTTTGGCAGTAAGAAGTGGTGGGAAGGTGAAGATAGAACGTCACACTCAACAGCTTTGCTCAAGATACATCTGCAGGTTGCTTGGTCCATCCTCAGGGCTCTTTCCTGCAGTAGTTATTCCTGTTGATTTCACATCTCTTATGCTGATACAATACCTCCCAGAAGGAGAGTCTCTCTCCCTCAGATTTCTTAAAGGCTCTACCCTTGGAGTTAGTCTTCTAATTAAGGACTAATTCAGTTTACTGTGTGTTTTTTACAAACGTGTGTAAAACCATGGAGTATCCCAGCTTCCTTATGCACTGTCATAAAACCAGCTCAATTAAAATTGGTACATGCACAGGACTTTTTACATAGATGAAGCTTCTATTGTATCTCCTAGCATATTGTACAGAAACTGTGGAAAGCAGGAGAAGAATTTCACCAATATTTCCCAGCTGAGAGATCATGTACACCAGCAGTTGCTTTCAAAGATTAGTAACCCAAGGAGACATGCATTTGAATTAGCCAAACAACCCATTTTGTTTCCTAGACATGTAATCACCCTAGAGTAATACAAGTCAGAACACCTTAGACATTCCTCTTAAGAGCATCAAGTGGTGGCTTAAATGTAGTCTTAGAGATGTGTGGGACAACAGGCAAAACTTTTTTCCACTTCCTCTCTCAACACTGCTGGCTCCAAGAGAGAACAGGGTCAATTCTGCAATTCCTCAAACCATGGAGATGAAAAAAATCTCTACTAGACACCTGCAATCAGGTAGTAAAAAAAAGATCTGCAAGAGGCAAGCTCTCATGGGTGGTGACCAATGGACTAGGCACATGCCTCTTACCATGACTACTTGTCTCTCTGAAAAGGATAACACACTGCAGTCACTTGTTGAAACAACTTCAACTCTTAAAAGCATTTCAGAAACAAACACATAAAATGTCATTTTATGGCCATTTTTTTAGCCAGATTTGCTAATCCTTACAGAAGATGAAGTTAGTTCATTAAACAAAAAAGTACATTTACTAACACTCTACAAGAGAGTACCTCCCAGCACACAGAACAGAGGAGCTGCAGTGGCTGGAGGATAACTTTAATCCCATTGTTGATTCACTAACAGTATACTTCATAGTTCTTCAAAGAGACTTATCTGAATTAAAGTCTTGTTTACTAAGTTAAGTGTGATCCTATAGACTATCTGCCTTATATTATTGCTATAATCCACATACATGTCATGCTTGAACTGTGGGTCATCTGTTTTTCACAGAACCATCTATTAACTGATAGACAATTAGTAAGCACTTCAAGGACTAAAAAGGTATTGATTTAGTTACAACTCAAAGCACAGGAGTTGACCTGCTCAGCTGCCCTGATACCTTGCACTTAGTGCATTATAACCAGAGAAATGATGGTAAGAAGCCTTGGTTTCTGCTCTGTAGTTCTGGAGAGGGTTCTCCATACACTTGAAAACTGTGAAGCAAAAAATAGACAGGCGCATTCAGCCTATGGTTCAACCTGTCTCACTGAAGGTTACCAAGTGCTCAGCTCCCTGCCAGCCTCCTGCTCCAAGATTCCTGCAAGAATACTAAATGTTCTGGTGACTAAAAGCCTGATGTGATCCAAGGCACTACCTTTCCTAGAAACTATTTCTCTTTACATGACCAGACACTCCTATGAGGTGCATACGAGTCAGACTCAGGAAGCTATGGACATAACAGGTCAAAGTTGGACTTACAAGCACACTCCTGTGATGTGAAATAGCAAGCCAGAACATATGTCCTCCAAGTATTGCACAAGGCAAAAGGCCTCTTCCTGGCTGGTTGTGACAGGAAGATGACAATCAGAGGCCAAATGGGATCCCCAAAGCTGCTGTAGCAGTGTGAAGAACTCGTGTATTGAAGACTTTCAAGAGAGAAAATTGGGAAGAAAAACAATCACCTCATCACTTCAGTTTCATATCTTCTGTTTTATTTTAAGGTTTACTAGGGAGGGCTTTCATGTGTCTGGATAATTTAATTCTGTTTAAGTTTCCAGTCTGAAAGTTTGCTTAATAGTTACTATTTGTAAACTCAGTGTTGCCCTGTCCAATCTCTTCGTGTTTGTTTCCCTACCATTTTTCCTCTCTCCTGTGTTTATTTCTTCACTGACACATCAAGGGAAGGCCTACATTTGGCACACGCTCTTGCCAAAACAAATTGTTTTACACACAATTTCCTCTCCTCAGAACCTCAACGTATAAGAAGTTAGCATATTGCACATAAGCATATATCAGGGTTATAGAAAAATGATGGGGGAAAGAATGAGACATGTTGAGGCAAGAAAGATTGAAAGGGAACACTTCTCTGAATTAAAGCCCTTTTAGCCATGCAGCTGAAACACTACACCCTAAGTTTTGGGTTGTCCTTAGACAAGTTCAACCCTTGATTAAATCATGTTTACAAATAATTTGGGATCAATCCTCTCCTGGAAACCATCAACAAGAGCTTTAAAGAACACTTTCTTTTTTCAGAGGGGGACACAGTGGGGGGCAGATGGCTTAAAAAATTCAAGTTAGAGAAGGACAGAAGTACAGCAATTAGCTGTCATCAGTCTCAAGCTTGCCTATGATCTGAAGTACAACAGACAGCAGTTTAAGTCAATGTACTTTGGTATATTAGGTAACACTGATGCAAGTCAAAACCCTCCACAGTGCCCATGTAAATGTGTACATTAACTTCCATGATTCTTTTCCAGGTCACATTTAGATAGGTTACCTAGAATCAACAACAAAATGAGCTTAGCACTTCACACTCAAAACTAAGATCTAATGTAGTATACTAAGCAACCTCTGTTGTCCAACTTAATTGCTTATTTGGCAAAAACATCTGTCTCAGAGCATAATGGTTGAAAGCATTCTTGCAGATCCTGATCTGAGATAGCCTATGCTTGTTTAAAATGCTGTTCATTGTCAACAAGTTGTACACAGTAAGATGACAGGCTTTATTTCACCTGGATTTTGGAAGATATTTATTAAGTACTAATGCAATGTCACATTAAGCTGGTGCTCATTATGAAAGCAGCATTGTCACACAAGGTTAAGATATATCCAAGCAGATAGGAGCTGCCCACAAACACATGTGCCTGTATGTTCTGCTAGTCCAAAGGCAGTCACTGTGAACTATCAGCCAGTGCACATCAAACAGCTATGCAGAGGGTCCAAGTTTGGATGTGACAAGTTCACCATGCAGCATGAATAGCTTGGACATTATTGACACTTTCAAAACACAGATATTTACACCATGGATACACCACCAGTACCAACCTTTAAGGATAAAAGATTGAAAAGAAGTGCGGGCACATGATTTACATCACAGCCTTAGCATTTCATAGCTGTACATGTAGCACACCTTCCATTGTAACATAGCTAATTTTCCAGACAACGTCACAAGGGAACAGCATCAAGGAAGCAAAGGGATGACAAGCTGATTTATAGGCTGCTTAAAAACAACTGAGCAGCTTGCTTCCCTTTTGGTGTGTGATAGGGTAATAGGTGACCATTTACAGCAGAGTTAGAGGTGATGTAAGTGGATTTGAGCTGTTTCCTCCCCTCACATTTATTTTCAGCAGGGAAGTTGGTTTCAGGTTCTTGTTATTGCTGAACTTTAATAAAAAACCCAATACTGAACAAATGCCACGTCAATGAGATTTTGCAAGCAAAGACACTTAGTAATGTGAAGTGAGTCAGACAAATTCTGAGTCATCAGCATTTGGCTGACTAATCTCCAAGATTAAAAATCTCAAAGACAAAAATTTACACTCTGCTTCTTCAGAGGAAGCTTTACTGTGATCATTTAAGTCTCAACAGGACTACTTGCTTGGATATCATTAAAGGATATTGATAGTATCCCTCCCCATCCCTCTTGAAACCTAACAACTATCCATTTACCAAGTTTAACTCAATATCTATGAGTATGTATTGATTAGTTCTCCATCAACTTCCTGGTTATTTATCAAGCAGCTGTACCTTCAGAAGCTACAGATAAACAACATGGTTTTCAGAGATTTCTTGGTGACTTCCTACTTTTAGACCAAAATGGCATTTTAATGATGTTCACACTACTATGCCAGGATAAGAGAAAAGGTCAGATATCAAAATCAGCAATGTTTAGGGCAACAGGCTGTCAGCACTGCTCCCCACCACCCATGACTGAACCTTCTCCTTTAAATGCGTAGTCTCTGTAGGAGAAGGGGTGAAGATGAGGCATCAGCCTATGTTTAACAAAATGTCTGGATTAAGTGATTTCATTTAGGAATGACCATTTTGAATTAGGGCTTAGTTGGAGATCAAAGTAATCCAACTAACTGTGCAATAAGAAATTTAGTTTGAATTCCTGGGCTGATACAGAAGCCTTGGCACATATGGCCCCTGCCCAGCCCTGCTCCTCCTCAGAGCCAAGTGTGCAGTATAGACATGTACAGTGCACAATCCAGCTCATATAAGGCAAGTTTTTGTCATGACTATTCACAATATTTAAGCCAGAAAACTCCATTTACACACATCCAGTGCAGGAAAAGGTAGCAGGATTAGGGAAAAACCTTTGGAATATCAGAGCAGGCTTAGAAACTAATACAGCTGAAGAGAGGTTACTTAAAATAAGCATTGCAAAGCACCTAGCCACAGAGCTGAGTTGAAACGCAAGTCGGTCCTTTTTATTTATGCACTGTCACTCTCTCAGCCTGAGACTGCAGATGACCAACAGATCATAGAGCTACATTTCAAACCCATTTATATCCATATGATGTATAATTTACCTCTTTCTTCACAAATTCTTTAGGCAGCAGCCTCCACTCCAGTTTATTCTGCTTTCAAAGCGTAACAAGGCAATGGGTTCATTTTCCTTCAAGACACAGCTAGGGAGAACAAGGGAAAGATGGAGTGAAGCTGAAGAGATTTTTAAATGGAAGCAAGACATGAAACAGAGCAGTTTTAGCCTTTCCATCCTTTTTCAAGTATACTGTTCGCTTCTCCCCATCACCAGTTTGCCCAATACAAAGATAAAAGGTAGACTACAGAGGGAACAGGAAACACACCCTGTTGAAACAATGAGATGCGTAGTGCCATCACATCCTGAAGTGAGAACCATGTTAGCATACTTGGCTTAAGTTATCTAAGTATTGGTGGCTCTTTTAGTAGTCCTAATGTAAGAAAGAAGTTTTCCTTTTGATATACAAAGGGTTTTATGAACAGTGTAGGAAGCATTAATCATAGTGGTGCCATATATCAAGAATTCCTGTTTGATGACATTAGTGGAAGTAAGTGTCATCATTTCTGAGTCATCTGCTATTTCTCACAACATACTCTTAGTGCTCACATCACTGGGTCGACACGACAAGATTGGAGGTGAAAGTCTTAACAATAAGCCTTAAAAATGTCAACATAATCTTTCTTATAAAATCACCCAGCCAACATGCTGCTGAACTGCCTATGCTAGGACAGCTGCATGTAGTAGCAGAGAGCCCTCACCTTTTCAAGACCAGCAGGTTAGACAGTAGAAAGATTTTAAACTTACTGTACATACATTGAACACCACATGAAAAGGTGGTGTTCTAGTTCCTTCACAGGGCTCGATATTTGCAGAAGAACTGCAGGTTACCCACTGCATAGCCTGAAAGGAGGGAGGCTGGGAGTCTTAGATTATGTTCTTGACATTTTGCTGATGAATCGGTCAAATTCTGGTGATGCTAGCAAAACTTGCCCAACCTAAAGTCAGCTATAATGCACAGAATTATTAACTCATCCAGTTGACTATTTTTAAGTACTTTGTCCATGCACAAATCCACTCCTGAAACATAGAAAGCAAATTAAAAAGCTTACTGTGAATATCTGTAATTAGGAGATGCTGGATTTGTTGTTTTTCAAGTAGTTGCATTATGGTACATAAAGTGTTTTTGACACTACTGAGCATGTCCAGTTTGGAATAGAAATGGAAGAACTGATGATAAATTCTTAGTACAGCTCTGGCATGAAGTATGTTATGTTATTAATATAGTTCATGCTACCCTCTTATATCTTGTTACTTTTATCCTCATTTTTTCCCCCCCACCCTACTAACTCTAACCTACATTTCCAGGCTCTATACTGCTCCTCACAGTCTCTGCCTTGTATCACTGTCCTGCCCATAAGTATGGCATTATTTGTGCATCTGGCCAAGGCTTCAGTCTCATGAAACATAACTATTAGCACCTAGCAACTCTGATGAGAGAATCATTCCACAGACACACAAAGGCAAGTGGCTTTGGACCCCCCACTAAGAAAAGAAAACCTGAAGAAAGGAAAATACAGGAGTTGGCAGACCTAATTACATTTTTGTAAGACTGATAAGATCTTAACAATTCATAAGCATTGGAACACTTCTGTATTATGTGTTTGAGACCCCAGTCACAGGCGCTATGATTAAAGCGTCTGTGAAAGAAAGCAAAACAACAAAAAAAGGAAGGCAAAAACCCCCCACCCAGGCCCACAGAGGATCAAGAGATAGCTGCCAGTCAGCGTATCTCTGGCACTGAAAGAAAGATTTTCATCTTGCCTGACTGTGATAAAGCAAGATAAAGCTTCAAAAGCGCAAGTATTGCTATCTACCAGGCCCTGCCTTAAAACAAGAAGTTCAAATGGACATGACAACCTATTGTCTCCAGATGAGCTTTCACCTACTACAAAAGAATGATTCCAGTCCCATGGGAACTGCTCACATTAAAAAGAAGCAGGAAGCAAGGATACATTCTGGAATAAAGATACACAGAACTTGCCAGAAATGCTAAACATCTCCTTTCAACACTTTGCAGGTGCTCTAACATTTTGATCTGGGGAACTAGCAAATACAACTTGTTGAATACAACCGCAGCAGTGCCCAACTTGTCAGTTACTGTGGCATTTTTCACTGAAGTGGAATTCAAAGAAAGAGATCCACATTGTGAAAATCAACATGGAAGCAGAGAACACAGGGCAAATACAGGGATATTTGGCAATGAAACCATTCCCTTTTAAAATACAGCTACATGTTATCTCATACAAATATACCAGATCAACAGCGATAAGCATGCTAGGTGCTAACAATGTTGCCTTAATGTATTTAACTGTAACCCCTTCTCCATGATACACATGCTTGTAAGTGAGCCAGCTACAGAAACAGCTGATCTGCATGTTTTTGTTTGGTTAAGGGTGGCGTGAGCTGCTTGATCGGTTATTACACCTTAATTTTGCAACGGCAGCTTTTCAGTAATTCAG
Organism: Chloroceryle aenea; assembly: GCA_013399075.1. Classification (NCBI taxonomy): domain Eukaryota; kingdom Metazoa; phylum Chordata; class Aves; order Coraciiformes; family Cerylidae; genus Chloroceryle; species Chloroceryle aenea. The sequence goes on from VWZY01001833.1 coordinate 17,011, forward strand.
CAGTGCACTATTGACTATTGCTTCCAGAACCTGGAAGAGGTACTTTTTGCCAGAGGATAGTATCATGACTTCATTGCTGGAAGTAAAGCTTTCATTGTTTAAGTTACTGGCAGAGTTTCATAGAAGAAGTCAGAAGATAAGTTTTCAACAGAATTTTCTATTCAGGTGCATATCTACATGTCTGCCCTTCTTGGTCTTAAAAATTGTCATGTCTTTATTATTCCCCTTTCAGCTCTTACAGTTTGGGTAGCTTGAAAAAACACCAAATAAATTCACCCCATTAAGGACTCAAAGTGAAAGCTCTTACGTGAGAACACTTCAACCCTTTAAGAACCATACCAGATCTGTATGAGACCCAGCAAAGGATACTGGAAATCATGCACTGAACTGTCAAGAAAAGACAGCTAGTCCTCTTCCATAAAAACCAAGGCTGTTTTATCCTTAGTAAATACGTTCAGTGATTTTAGAATGAAGATTCACAACAACTGATAGAGGAATTGCTATGCAGAAATAGTACCTTAAGGCACTCCAGCCATCGTTTGTAGCTACCAGGGCAAGCCTGAGTAGCGATCTTCTGATTTAGCTGCATTTGCTCTAGTCCTGGAAACTGTGCTGGGTCCTGAACCAGACAACACTACAGGAAGTGGAGTCAATGGAACAACTTCCATAGATTTAGGATAAGCTCCACACCAACTGTTACAAAGGATCAAAGATATTTTTGGGACTCTTAAGTTACATTTTCATCTAGCAATGAAGAATTAAAGCAACACTTCTAAACTTCATTCTAGTAGAACAAGGAGGCAACTGAGACTAGATACCCACTAGCTAAGGTCTGACAGGAATTATCCTGGCAAAATCATTCCCCATTGTATCAGTTTAACACTGTTCTCTTCAGGTTCCTGCCAAAGTGAAATAAGATGCCAGCACCAGTACTTATGCCAAAACTGGTACTTACTAAGGCTGTTGATTGCATAAAGATCTAAGAAACTTACACCCCTGATATATTCTTCTAGGAATTCTTTTTTTCTACTGCAGTGGCTGTTAAGAAATGAATAGAAATCCCTCATCCAGTGGTAACTAATGCTGGAGATCCAAGAACACACATCAGTACACACAGCTGCTTAAGAACCTTGGTGTAAAACACATGATTCTGAGCAAACTAACTTCCTTAATTCCAACTGAGCAATTAATTGTTTTAATAAACAACACATCATCAAAAAGTAAAATACCAGGGCAAAACCAAACATGATTAAAAAATCCTTTTTCCTTCTGTTTGTAATTCTCAGATTGCTTTGTAGAGCAATCTGTACAGACACCTGCTTGAGTCCCAGCCCCCGCCTCATAGATGACAGAATTATTACCTATGCTGCCTTTTATGCTCTTCTATCTTCTTTTTTCCCCCACCAGGCATCCACATCCCTTGCCTTCCCTCTACCACCCATCCCCTGGATCTACCTAGAAGAAGCTGCTTTTCTCCTGAGCTTCAGCCATCAAGTTCTTTTAACAAGTGCTTAGCAGCTGCTGAAAGAAAAACTCTCATCTTGTACATATTCAGTTTAGCCGTGTTGCCTAGAGTGGATTCTTCAGGACTGCAAAAAAACCCCAAAAAACCACTCAGTCAGATGTCAGAGTACACACACTTTGCTGAGCAGGGCTATACAAGCACAACTCGAGTGACATCCACAGTTCTACACCTACTAGTAGATTTTCAGCTTTTATGCAGGCCCTTACTTGCATCCCTCTAGAATAAGGGCATTGAGCAATGCCAGTATGCAGAGAAAAATTCAACATAAGTTCATGATTTCCTTTTATTTTGCTTACTTAACCCATTACAACAGTGAATATTCCAGACCATCAGTATCTACAATATGGATTCAATATAGATACAGCCAGCTTTGTAGCTTCAAGCTGCATGTTCCCCAGAGAGTCCACTACATACCTTGAAATCTAAAACCAGACGTAGTTAACCAAGGCATAAAAACCTCCTGAAAGGTTTCAAGCCTGATAATTTCTATAAACATATGCTGCAAAAATGATGTCACTACTGCAGCTGTCCAAGGCACAAATATAAAAGTATCCTTCCAAAGTGACCAGATGACACCATGAAGCTAAGATAACTCAATTCCAAACCATAAACACTTCAAAACATACACAGTTCATTACCTTTTCTTATCCAACTTTAAAATCTTTGGTTTCCAAGTCTTAAGTCCAGCTGCCTTTTTTTAGGTAAATACATGTGGCACTTCATTACTTCATCTTGATCATTCAGAACACTCTTTTATCCCTCTTTTGGCATTACCACCAACATGCTTCTACCAGTACATATGCTCTATAGATTAGGTGCACCACCCCACTGCTTCTGAGGACAGGATGCATGGCAGTTTATAGGCAGGTATGCCTCCTACTGCAAAAGAAGGCAAAACAGAATCATTAAATGCCAGCAGTATCTTTCTACACTAAAAATCAGCCTATAGATAGTAATTAGCATTTAATCACTGCAATCAGAACCCCGTTGTTCAGGGTCCACAGGAGAGCTATTAAAGGAAAAAGAATCATTATATTCCCCTTCGAGACTACTCCAGACACAGAGGTTAGGAAGTTGTAACAAAGCCTAGAAGAGATTATTTATTGGCCAGTACCACAACAGCAAGCTGCTTAATACATTTCTATGAAGGCTGCCTTTACACCAAGCTCTTCCTCTTCAGCTTTTTTCCAGCCTTATAGGGCAAAGAAAGTGGGAATTGACCACACAGCCTTTAAAGTGAACTCAAGTACTTCAGGATTACATTTTTGTTTCTTTGCTGACATAACTGAGCTGTTCTTCACCTAAGAATATATTCCAAGTCTTGTAGCAAAGTTATGTCCATTTGCTAAGATTAATTATTTCTACCCAAACAACAAAGGAATATACAGCACTCAGAGACTGATCAACTAGAGAGCTAGTTCAATAGGTACAAGCAGTATTTTTAGCTCTACAGACATTAGATTAGAAAGTGTTTAAGCTATTTGGTGACTGTAGCATACAGCTTATGGAAACTACTTTCACCTGGTAGTAAAGTGGATAAAAGGAAAAAGCTAAGACAAGTTACATAAACTACACAGTGACAGATTTTCACCAAACCCAGCATAAACTAATACTGCATTACAACTTCTAGAGAAGTCAGTCAAAGGATCTTCACCATAAATCCAAGTTCAAGAGGCATCATTTCTTAGTGGTACCTCTTACCACATGGGAAAAATAAAGCAAGGTAACAGTTCTCACTGGAAACCAGTTACAATGCATATTCTCCAGGAAAGAGCTATGAATCAGTAAAATTATCTCATCTACCAATATTTGACAACAGCTATGAGGCAGATTACTAAAGGCAACATCTTCCAGATGAAGCAGTCTTCTAATTAGGCATAAAGAGTGCTTTTTTTTTCTTCCTTTTTCAGAAAGGACTGCTGCAAGGCAAGACAATAGAAATGGCACCATCTGCTAATAATCCAATTAGAGAATTTCAAAGCCACAGCTAAAAAAGCTAGCTGTTAGTGATTTATTTTTCTAAACATATTTTTCAGTTACACCACATGGAGGTCCACATGCTTTCTCATGACACTACTTCGAAACTACAATTCATACACAGTCAAGAACCAACTACTTCTTGTGGTAACACAAACACAAGCTTTTCCCAGTTATATTTTTGTCTCCAAGGGTGATTGAACATATCTATAGCTTTACTTGTTCTTATATTCCTCCATGATATGATGTCTCAAACATGACTCGTAGCAGAGTATTCTCAGGAATGATCTACTTCATTTATGGTCAAAATCATCATCAGATGCACAAAGAAAATGCCAACTTGCCTACTGTGGCTAAGTGCTCTGAAGTGTTGTATTTCTGAAGAAACTGCTGCTTATAATTCAAGAGCACTTGAACAGAGATGGCAACTTGGCTAACACTGATAAACACCTGGCCCACCTAAACACCACCAAACAATAAAAAGGGTGAAATAATTAGACCTTGCTGTCTGTTATACCAGCTCCAAAGGAAATCACATCCAAGTAGAACATGAAGCAGTACCCTGTTTTAATCAAGAAGTTCTTCTAAGCTGTACAGTTTTTGATTTAAAGGTGATGTTATGGAAAAAGAAAAAAATCTGCTAAGAAGTAGTATTTGTCTGGAAAAACTTCAATAGCTCCGTGTCCTCCCATGGCAAACAGATGCCAAGCTTTAAATCAGATGTCTGCTATAACTGCACTAGGCGCAAATCTTGAATTTTTCTTCTCACTTCCCTTCCTCCACATCAGCCTCAAGATCAAAATCACAAAAACTTTAGCAAAAGTCTCAGCTAATTAGTTTAAGATGGTTTTATTACATCTTCATAAGTAGCCTGATTGCTAAACATTTTCCTAGAATTAAACACCTTGCTTGTGGCATTATATAGCCATTTGAAAATAAACAGGACATGTGCTTTTGAAAAAGAATGTGCTTCGTGCACACCACAGGTTTGAGTCTTGTTGGGCTTTTTCCATAAAAAAATAAGAAGAGATGATAGCTCTCTTCTCCATTTCATTATTTCAGGCACAGAGCAACCATTCACTACTATTCCACTGGCATATTCTTACGCATGAAAGCAGCCCCACACTGTCACAGGGTCAGGAAAGTCACTTCACTGATATTGAGCTGGTGGCTGTGCTGTAAAATAAGCCACCGAGAGCCACAAGCAACCACTCCCTAAATGCCTCATTTAACTTCCTAAGCCATTTAAGTGCAAAAGGCTGACAAAAATGCCTCAGTTTTCTGGAGTTCTATAAATATATGGCAAATATTTCACCGCTGTACAGCAATGCTGAAGGCTGCACATAGGTTACTGTTACACAAGAGATGCCCAAATCTGAGAGGACAACAGAAAATCCTGACAGCATCTGCTGCTCCTGCTCCAAAACCAGACCCAGTTACATTGCTCTTCAAAAGCTTTCAGGCTTCTTAAAACTTAGCTAAAATGAAACCTTGGAGGGGCTGATTCACCCCCAAAAGGTTGCCACTAAACATAATCTATGAACAATAGTCTCACCTCTACAACTCCTGCAGCATGGTGAAGCATAAGTTTTTGCTGGCAACAAAATAAAATTAGAATTTAATGAGAGGGTCTTTCTTGGGTTTCTTTTTAAGTTTAAGGTTCCTCATTCATGCCTGGCACTAACTTATGGCTGCGTCATATCAAACCAAATAATATCTAACCCCATATTCTGTATTTAACAGTTGCCAATAGCAAATGCCTGGAGTATGTCTAATGACATCATTTATGCATTTAAAGTAGTGTAGAATTTAATTTGGTTCATTTAAAGCAGCAGCACAAAGCTTAGTGCAGGCTTAAGTACTGTGAACAGTAGGGCACATAAGAGGTGAACACACCATGAGTTTCATCACCTCCTTTCCTAACCACATACCTTCACTGAATAGCACGCACACAAAAATATTCTGTAGCTACATGCAAATATTCCTGAGCTGCTAACTAATAAATGTATTTATTTAATCAAAATCACAACCAACCTTTTTATCTGACCATGTTACTTCCTCTTTCGTCCCTAGTGAGATACTCTGGACCAGAGGCTCATACACAGCCTCTTGATCCTACCACTTGCTAAAAG
>VWZY01001833.1:22673-33400 GCA_013399075.1 Chloroceryle aenea
GGGGGGGGGAGTAGAAGGAAGGAGAAAAAAGAAAAAGGCTCATCTAGATAGCATCAAAACTACTGAGATAGTATCAAGACTTGAAGCAAAATGACTTGGACTGCTTTTTTCCATGTACTATACTAGATGCTCCTGTGAACTTGTTCCAGTTACAGGAGTTGTTAGATTCTATATCCCCTCATTTCTGAAAATTGAAGACTTTTTGAGTTAATAACCTAAGTATTAAACCATGCCCTGTAAAAAGGATTAACACATCATTAGTAAATTCCAAAGTGACAACAAAACCTGGGCTCAGAGTATTTTTGCATGTACCTGTCATTGTATTAAACTTGTAATTCCCAGTAACCCTAAGACTGATTTCTTTATTTCCCAGGATCAAAGCCTAGGCAACAGTTCCAGTAGTCCCAAGATTGATTTTTTGAGATTAGTGACTCCAGAGAACTCCTGTACATGCCATGACATGCATTCATTTGTAACAAATTGATAACCTTCATTACCTGATGCAGCAAACTTGTAACAGTGTCCTTTTCTAACATGATGATCTGCTGCATCAAGTAGCTAGTCAGGAAAAATATCAACTGGGAAAGGCAGAGATGTCTATTATGAAATGAACTGTACAAAGGAGAAGTGTTTTATAAAGCAGCCAACTACACAACATGAAGGCTGCATTACTTAGAACCACAAAAGTTCTGCTAGTACTGCTGTCCTCCTAGCTGAATCTGTCATGAATAAAGCCATAAGAAACTCCAAAGCTCTATCAAGTACAAAGAAACAGCCTTGTCTGTTTTTAGTTTAAGTTGGTCACAACGATTAATGCAGAACATGCATCTGAGGTGAGCAGACTCTTAAGGTGACACTTAAAACTGACCAGATAGTCAAGGCAAGAAGTCCAAATGTAACAAGCTTCAGATGAACCCTGTACGGATGAGAATAATTTCTCAGCAAAGCCTCTGACTCCTCATGGAATGCTCAGCTAGTCACTGCAGATATGCAGAACAGAGACTGAATGTTAAAGGTAACTTGGCATTTCGAGCAGGCTGTAGGGATTGAGTAACAAACTTCTGTCAGCCACCTGTATTCCATACTTCATTCCTGAGGCCTTCCGTCAAAAGAAAACAAACCCAAACAAAACAACACCTTTAAAATAGTTCATCTGTAATGACAGCACTCCCACTTACACTATGGTAAATAAACCACCTAGCACCTTCATCAGACAACTGGGACTTATTTATCTTTAACAGTCTTGATAGATTTCTTCCAACAGTAAGTGATTTGTCAAATGCCATAACTTCAAGGGTTAGATGGCAGAGTCCCAAAACATAACCACCGTGAGATGAGTATCTGACCTTATCTATTGGCAATTTGTAGTGAAAGAACATTGGGGGATAACTAATAGTGGGCTGGTTTATATAAAAGTAGAAGGAGATTGCTGAAGGCTTATGCAGTAAGTGGGTAAATTAAGACACTATGTGCAAAACAGTCCTTTCCAAACACCAGCCAGATAACTCAATACTGTTACATTGGGCAAGATGAAAGGCTTCTTCAGCTCAAAGCTGTATTAAAACTCTTAGATCACAATACTCTACACAACAGTTACTGTCCCTATCTTTCTTTGACCAGTAGGCACAAAGGGTCCTCCAGAGACTGATTTAGAGAACACGCACAACTTAAACTGGGAGATCTAAGCTTAAACGTTTGTCTGCAGCAGTCTCTGAAGGAGCCCATTGGTCTTGGACAGGACCTGAAGAGACTCATGTGGCTGAGGATGCTCCTGCCCTTGCATACGAGCTCCTTTTGACAATGCTGGTTAAATGAACAACTGCATTTCATGCACAGCCCGCAGAGGTGAAGGACTGAGCTGCAGCAACAGTAGGAATGGTTCACAGTGAAACACTACACTGCTCTTTATTTCTGCAAAAATATTGAAAAAATCAAACAGCATCTTTATCAGCTGGTTTCCTAATTCACAGCAACACTTCACAACTCAAGTGCTTGAAATCGGCTGGATTTAGTGCTTGTGTGGCCAGACACTACCCGCAAGCTAGTCGAATGCCTTGTGAAACAGTGACAGAAAACAGTTCAGGAAAGATTTTGTTTTGGACTATTGAGCAGCTGCACCTCAGCTCCATCTCGCCAGTGGGAAGTGGCAGCACACTGTGCTGCAACTCTAGGACAGCGGCAGCCGGGGCCGGTCCCAGCGGATCATTTCCGCAGCCACCCTGGAGCCCCACGGCAGCGCTCCCACGACAAAAGCACATCAGCAGTTTAAACCCTGTTCCCAAAAACTAGTTCAGTTTGTGTTATGCTCGTTGTTTAAAGGCCGAGGAATCAACTGGCATGTGTCAGCTCAAGGTATTTATCAAACTACACGGACCATGCTGGGGAAGTTCCCTTTGTGCAGGGCACCATGGAGCAAATCCACAGCACGTCCTCTTCTCTGCAAATTTAACTCCTTTATTCACGTTAAAGTTTTACCCACATTCTTTCCTCAGGACTCACTGCATTGAAAAAAAGCCAAGCAGAGCACTGCTCAGATTAGGCTTGCCTTGCTTGCTTCCCAATTTAGCTTTTTTTTTCATGGCAATTTACTCCCATTCCTCATTTGAACATCAAGTATGCAGAGGTCACAAGAAGGTGTTTAAGAAACACCTTCATGACAGGACACTAAGATGTGACTGGATGGAGAGCCATCATTTCCATTCATAGCCCGTGGTTCAAAGGAAAGATGCCATCCTGAGCAGTTTCATTTCAGTTTTCTTCAGCTCATTTGCAGAGAAAATGAAATGGTGTGATAGTGCAGTATTTTTAGGCAATTTAAATATTCAGTATGTGATAAGCAAGTATGTGATCATATCACAGAATAACCCATATTCACTTCAAGCTCTGAATTATATTTCCCATAACTAAGCAATAAACCACAACAGTAAGGAAAAGTGCAGCGAACAAACTCTGGACAAAGATACACTTCTACTGGAGGAGAAGAATAACAACCAGAAAACTGAAACAATATCCTGACAAACAGCAGCACAAACCTGCTGGATATTGGATAGGGTTTCTTCTGCCTTGTTTGCATATATAATATTGAGAAATAAGTTGGTTTTAATGAGGTATTTGTGAATATTTAATCATAAGATCCAATTCCACAACAGTTGTTTTAACTTCAGTTACTAGAGCCACAGCACTCGCTGTAGAGTAGACAGTCCATTCCAGACTCTGAAGATAACTGAGCTGCTGCTTCAGGTAGTACCTACTTCAGTACTTCCCAAGAGGCATGCATTCCACCTCCCACTGTGAAGGTCACTGTCTGAGTGACCCTTCAGCTTGACTAGCAGACAAATCCCACCTTTCATACATAATACTCCATTTTACAGTACTTGAAATTTCATTCCCCCCCCCGCTAGCATTTACATTCAACCCACTGTTGCCGTGCAGCCTGCACTGGACCCCAGCTATGACTATTGACAGACACCTAATACTTGTATGAAAACAAACAACATGTAGGACTCCAGCAAAATTTAAAAATAAAACAGCTTCAGCAAGCACTTCACTTTGTAACTGCAGCTATCCATTCACATGCTGGTAACACCACGCTTGAGGAAAGATAGGCAATAGCAAGCTCCTAAATATATGAACAAGCACCAGGTTTGCCAATACAGGCTTCACACTCCACATAAACACAGTAATTCACAGCTGGATATTGAAGTTGTACCAGACCTGTACATGCTTTTTGGTCATTTCAAGATATATCACAGATGCCTACAAACTAAATCTTCATTACTTGAAATAGCTATCTGTTGAGACATGTGCTAAACCAGAAATTTCCCTACACAGAAAAACAGCATAACAAATTATAAACAGTAATTTAAACACAAATTCTTCTCTCATTCATCCTCCACTATAAACTAATTGCTAATAATCCAAATACCTTTCACATCTGCTGTATTGTTTTAGGTCCCTCTACTTGGCAGCTCCATCCCTAGGAAAAACAAAAATATGTTTCTACCAAAGCTGAAGTCCATCAGCTACCAATAGCCACCTTCTGCATTGTACTTTTAAAACTAGGTTCACTCACCTGCAGTTGCAGAAGCAGGATGACTACACACAAAGACAAATGAGAAGGCAGCTCTAAGAGCTATTGCGAGTTCTGTGCTGGAAAGCAGTTGCACATGATGGGTTAAAAAAAAATCTATCAGAAAAGCATAAATTGTCTGGTAGCCAAGGTATGTCAGGAACTAAATCACTGTACTAAAGGCTGGGATCTTTAGGACTCCTGAGGAAAGGCAGGTGCTCAACATGTAACTATTTCAAACACTTCACTTGTTTGAGGATGCCAGCCAAAGAGATTATATCCAATGTGCTCCAATTCATTTTAATTCATATGCTGCTGGAAGAAGCATTAATTACATAAGCTTTTGCCAGTTTTCTGCCTAAAAATTAAGCACACGAGTCTATTCCCCTGAAGGAAAAGTAGGAATAAAGTAACTACCATTACAAATGTGTATAAGGAGTCAGCATAAGCTCTCTAATAAAATAAAACCCGTGGTAAACAACTGAGTCAGTGGATGAGTCTTCCTCCTCCTTCTACCACATTTAAAGTTTGCCTAAGGAAAAGCCTTGATTTGAGTTTGGAACTGGGAAGTGACTGCCAAAACAGTTTGTGCTACAAGTGAAAAAAGTAACAATAATTCTGAATTATTTTTTATATAAATGAGCTAAGATCAGGTAAACTATTAAATTTAAGGTAGATCTTAACTATAATTTAGATACTCTTCCAGTTGGTATCATACTATACCTGTTAAATACAACAGAAGGGGAATACTACAACCAATAGCAAATTGGCAGATGTTTTAAGTGTAGCTGGTCCTATAGACCCATCCTATTCCCTCTCCTTATGAAACAAAGCAATGGTGAGCAGAGTAATTGCTCAAAGCTATACAGTGTATTTCCAGAACCCTGAATCTTTCACAAGTCAAGCCAGCTCCAATATCCTCTTACAGTTCAGAAGGCTTCTGATATGCTTAATTTGAGATAACCTTCAGTCACATCATATATGCAGTGTAATATTCATAGCTCTTCTTTCCCTAGTTTCACCTTGTGCTGTGAGATGTTACCTATTGAAGTCCAAGCTTCCACAGAGTTTTCATTAATTGTCCAGCTAATCAGCAATGTAAGAAAACCTTGGCACCATAACAGTTCAGTGAATTGAGAATAACCATAGGACAGACAAAAATTTCATTTTAGGACCATACATCATGATATGGTTAAACCTAAAAAGATCAAATGAGGCTGTCTATCTTCCAGAATTACAGCTAGACACAAAGCTGAGGAAGAAAATTAGTGAAAAGTGACAGTAAGATGACAGATGTAGCTGAAAATCTAATGCCAAGGTAACTGAAGTCACAGATAAAACCCCTGGACTGAATTTTCAGCCAGTGAGGATCAGTGTGGTACAAGCAGTAAGTTATTAGAGAGTGATAGCAGAGTTTTAAATATAAAATGCATAGGTTTTCAAAACAGCTCTTGGTGCTCAAATACAGGTTGGTAAAATCTTGTAGTCAAAGCTAGAAAATAGTGAATAGCATTTAACTGGATAACAGATGGCAATGCTCAAAGGTCACACTGTCTTACTAGTGACTTGCTTAAGTAAATGAACATTATCAACTCTGGAGAGTCAGGTTGAAATCTGCTACACATGTAATATAACCTCAGCAGAAGGCATTTGGTAATGGATGTCTGCCCTAATTAGCTACAGAACTTGCACACTTTCCCCGGCCAGAAATGATGGGAGCTTCTCAAAGAGCAGCTTCCAGGTCAAGTTATGCAAGCAGCCAAACCAACCATCCCTTCATCTAAACCTGGCAATCCATTACAATTCTCTTGACCTCTGGCTTGCACCAGTTTTTGCTTCCAGTTGGTGCACACCATAGCATTCCATACCACAGAAACCCCAAGAAGCAATGATGATTTAATCCCTTAAGTACACCAATCAGCCAAAACTCTTGCCAGCTGAACAAAAATCTAGTGGCTCTTGATGCATGTGTGTTGCTAATATGTCTTTTCTAAATCTACCTTTTTTTTAAGCACACAAGCCAATTAGATCTTGAGATCATCTAGCAGTAACTACTACTTTTTGCATAATAGCTTTTGGGAACAGTCCTACTGCAGGTTAAACCAGTTCCAGTATAGTTTTTGCCACACAGCTATCTGCCTTCAGAGAATGGTATTTCAGGACTGAGCAAACCTCCAGAGATGGACACTAACAATGACCTTGAGGTCTGCAAATGTATGATGGTACAGTTTAAAGAGGCATGATCCAGGTATCTCCACAAGGACTCTCTCAACCAGAAACCAGTCATAACAGTTACACATAACCTGGCACTGCGTCATGATTAAAACTAACCCAGCCTGAAGTAGTACAGCCCTGCACTGAGCAGCTACACAGCCTTTTACCAATATTGTTGAAGAAACACACAGGCAGGAGCAGGAAAGAGAAATGACCGAGTCCTTCACTTGCAGCACAGGTTTAAGCTGGTTTCAATTGTTCAAAGAACCACAGCACTAGAATCTTGACTTCCTTGCCTCAGCTGCTGACTCTAACCTCAGCTAGCAGGTTAGCCTAAGATAACCAAGCCTACCAATTCCATGAAGCAAGCAGCAAGTTGGAAGAGAACACACAAGTCAGAAAGCCATCATAAAATAAATGTACAAGAAACCAAGACTGATGAATTTTGTTGCTTATGCAGGCAAGACTGTTTTCTGTCTGTAGCTATCAGCATATAAAAGCATCCAAAAAAAGCTCAAGAGAAAAACAACCCCGTGGACAGATGAAGATCTTGGCTGCACCAAGGAATATGAACACTGAATGGCTTTTATCAAACATTTCTTCTGAAATTAGTACAGAGATGTACAATAAAAATGCAGGTTAAAAGCTACTTAGGCTAACGAAGCCAGGGAGCATTCCAAGAACAGGCACAAGGTGCACAGAGTTATACGGAAGGAAAAGGGCAGTGATGAGGAACCTACTGAAAAGGTTAAATGCAGTGAAATGGTTTTAGTAAGAAACAATATCAGTGCTGCTCCTCCACCTAGACATATTTTCTATGCAGTGCCACAAGGGAGAACAAACAAGCTTGAAGTCCAAATCATGCTGAACACCACTGTAATTTGGGGAGAGCACACTACCAGCATGTGGCACAGATAATACACTCTGCAGCAAAATAATGGCACAATCGATGCTTTTTTTCATGATTACATCTGTTTCTATAGCATCTAGACTGTAGTAAAACTTCAGGGGGCAATTCTCTTGTAGGACCTTACGGGCTACATTTTTCAAGAGATGAAAGGAAATAAGATTTAACTTCATTTGCATCAATGGGCTGTCTATGCATAACTTTATTAAGAGAAGCTCCCCTCTGAAGTTATTCAACACTGAGTAGCACAAAACTACACAGGCAGAACAGTCTTTCAGCTGTTCAACCTTGAATAATAGAATGAAATGAAGCCTAAAGGCAAAGAAAAAACCTGTCATAAAAGCAGTTCATTTAAATAGTATCCAGCATACAATAAGCACTAAGATATTAGAAGATACAACTGAAACTGAGCTCTTCATGAGGCTTGTGTTCGTATAAAAGATATGCAAAAAAATATGTTCATGATAAATGTTTTCATGAGAGATTGAAATAGTGGTACTTGTATTCTACTTTCAGATTACTCATAGGCAATGGAGAAAGGTAAGGTCCAGTTCAGGAGTCAAACTTTCTGTGGGAAGCTGTTCCACTACTTCCTACACAGACTCTGGTTTCCTATTCAAGCTCCATCTCATAGCCACTTCAGGTCAGACAATAGGCAAATAAAAGTTTTGAGTATTCAGCTTAAGTATTTTGCCTGTTTTCATTCACAATCACTTGCTATGTTAAAGCCATGGCTATTAGAAAAATCAAACCAGTAACTGCCTATCTTAATATTTTATCACAGTATCAAAAAAATAAAATTGAGCTTTGCACTTGGAGAAAGACAGTGACATCCAGCGGCTCATTACTGCATCAGTGATGTGGTTTAAAATAGGAAATACTTCAAGAGTTATTACTCATTTAAATATCATCCTTTAAACCAAAGCCAAATCCCAGCTGCTCAAATCATCACACAATTTAAAACAGAGCCTCAGACATGACCAAGACATTCTACATACCACAGGAGGGAAAAAGAGGTAGGCTTATTGCCATCTTAATACTTCTATTCTTTGATAGTATCAATGTGGAAAAAAAAACAGTTAAAAAATTTAAGAGCATCCGACCTCAAAAACCTAGCAGAAGTCAGCAGTGTTATTTTTGACCACAGCAATAGGAACATAATTTAATAATCACATGCCTAAGTTTGTTTATTTCTAATTCAAGCTTTATATGTGTATAGAATAATGTATGAATATATTCATAGCTGCTAAATTAGAAGACTAAATAATGAAAAGCTTTCCATTACACTGCCTAATTGTACTTTAAAAGGCAACTTAAGTGCTGTATTTTGACCATATGAAAAAGGGTGCAACACCTCTATCATGGGACCATTACCACATTTGTAACATTCACCAAGATAACCACACAATTTAACAAGTAGCTACAAAATAAATAACTATTGTATGAATCTGGTACTACCCGAGATGAGAACAAAAGAAAAGCAATACATTAAACATTTCGAAGGCAATAAAACCACAGAAATAACATTGAAATCAAGCTCTTGACAGTACTGTGTCCCAGCTACACAAAGTTCACTAGCATGACAAGGAACAGAGAAGAACCACCCAGGTAAAACACAAAACTTTATTTTCCCCCTCATTGTGTTCATTTGTGTTGTAACTTATTTCACTTTACCCTCTGTCAGTGACACTGTTCAAGTACTTCCACCTCTTCCCTTCACACCGAGCTAATTTCCTGGACACAGCATCCCAGTAGTTGGTGTGAAGTAGGAAAGTCTTAAGGCATACTAAAATGGGGCAGACCCAAACCACCAAAAATGGCTGGAACAAGGTAACCTTTTGCTGCTTCCCTAACTCTGAGTTAATCCCTTGAAGGAAGCCTATGTATTTTAAGAACAGAGTGTTCAGAATTGCTTGCATTTCTGCTTTTACATATCACTGCAGCTGAGATTTTCAATGGCAATTTGCCTCAATTTGTGCACCACACGTTTCAGGCCATTCAGCAAAATAATTTGTCTGGGTAAAAAGATTAATTGTACTACTAAAGACACTATGATAATAAACACAAAGCAGCAAATATGGTTACAGGCCATCTTCACTGAGGCATTCTGGGAGATCTTGCATGCAAGATTAAATTTACAAGATTAAATAGTTATGAATATTTAACAATGAAATAAAAGTCAATTGTGTTTAGAATTTTAAATCTGAAACTAGGCTCTAAGATGTTGATCTGCCTAAAAGGCTATTAATTAGGATAATTATGTAGCAAATGAAGTTGGGACTAAAAGCATCAGGATATTTTACCAGGCTAGGCAAATAAAGAGCACATGCAAGTGATCAGACCCTTCTCTCTCATCTTTCCAAAGGATCCCTTTTTACTTGGTTTTGCCACTTTGTTGCTTTAATACCTCACTTTGTTTTCAAAAGTAAGGGAAAGGGGATAACAAATACACTGGGGGAGAAACAGAAAAAGGTTGAGATTTCATGGGTTGTTTTTGTTTGTTTCACAAACCTTTCCCAGAAGCTTTAGAAGACATGTCTGCTTGGTAGCAATGCTTCAACAGGTCAAATCATTTCAGCCTGCCAGTCCCAGAACGAAGGGAAACAGCTGAAGAGTTGCTGTGGTTGATGATGCAATCGTAAACTGGTAGGCAGAAAAAAAATAATTAGTGCAGAAAGTACTCAAAGCCCCTTCAAAGACAGCAAGTGTTTAGTTTACTGATTCTTCATATGAGCATATCAGAAACTGTTGACTTAAAGAGCTTTAAAAAGATGAATTTCTGTCTGATTCATGCAGTCTCACATCACATTATGCAGCTCTACAGTCAGGACCACTTAATTCCAAACACTACCAGGTTACATCTTCTATAAGTCATAGAAAACTTTAGCCAATAAAGCATTTGACTCAACTTTTTAAGGGGGATAAAAGAGAGACTAGGACTAACATTAAAAGTAAAGGCACAAGCATTTATTTTGACAAAGTACAAGAAGTAGTTAAAAGCAAGCATAAATATGGAAAACTTAAAAATGAACAAAACTTACTACAGCTTGGTGAATTACCCTTTTCTACCCTAATGTAACATAACTATGCTCAACTAAAAAGGAAAACACAGTAATTCTTCCTAGTCCTGGTCCCAAACAAGTGTTCTACTGCTTAAACTTTTATCTCTAGAAGAATAGAACTCTATTAAAGAGAGCATGGCTGATGGTGGTTCATGTATTGCCATGTAAAATGGTCACAAATCAGCCCTGTCTCACAGGGTTCATAATCTCAGGATGCAGCATAACAAGAAATAATGTTACATTAATTTACACCTGTTAGGAAAAAAAACTGAGCTGGAACATTTTGTGTGTTACCTTTAAAGAGCAACTCATCTTAAAAAATTAAATACACTGCCTGAGCTATAAGACACTTATGTATTGAAGCACAACTTATAACTTGGCACCCCTCCTTTTTCTTTCTGTTTATATTGTTCTTCAATGTCACAAATATCCCAACTACACAACCTCTGAACATTTTCAAAGCTACTTAATAAAA
>VWZY01001833.1:33440-50447 GCA_013399075.1 Chloroceryle aenea
GGGGCCGGCGGGGGCGGGGCCAGCACCGCCCTGCTCCTGCTGGGTGGGACAGGGGCCAAAACCGCCCCCGTGACTTTAAAAGCTGCGTGACTCCACCAGCACCCTTCTCAGCTACTCCAGGGAGGGCTGGTAAAAAGGGGATACGCGAGGCTCCGCTGTTAGTGAGTATATTTAAAAGCGGTGACTCTTCCTAGCTGCAAAGAATGGTGTTTGGTTGGTTAATGATGGTGCTGTTAGGAATGCTGATGTTTGTAGGGATGTTTTTATGTCACAGAGGGAGGATTTTAAATATTACTTGAGGAAAGTTTAAGTGATTTTCTTGTATTCATTTAGTAAAGTTGTTATAAAATTGATTTTTTTATGATATTAATTAAACATGTTGTATGTTATTTAAGCTACCAGGTATAAACAAAGTAAAAAAGTAAATTCTCTGATGTTAAGAGTATAAAACTTGTATCACTATCTTGCTGTTCTTACCAAAACCTTCCAATGGTGATGTTAACTATGGCTATTTGGAAACTTAGCTAATTTGAAAGATGCATCGAATTTGACCTGTTATTAAAAACTCCAAACAGAACAGGAAAAAAAAAAAGCTTATAAAGTGCTGCTGAAGACTAATATAAATTTCCAGTGTAGCTTGGTTCTGAAGTTATATACTGAAGAATGTACATTTGCATAATTTAATTCTTCAATCACATAAATCTGGGAAGTTTATTGGGGAGCTCCTGATCCTTTTAAGCAAGTAGTAAAAAAGGAAATGTAACAAATTGAAATAAAAGTAATGGAAAGCTTTCAGAAGCGAGTACATAAGAGTGGGTATTTGAAAGATCCTGTCCACACCTTCTTGCTAGAGTTCTGTAAGTAATCATAAGGCTGGTTAACGTTAGAGGAGTAAGAAAAATGTAAAACATCATGTTTAGTGAAGATAAGTGAGATAGTGAGATGAAGTGATTTGGATGAGGTCAGTCCCTAAGTTTAGAGAGGATTAGAAGCAGTATGTTCCTGGCCCTCAATCTGTTCCTGTAATTATTGAGCTACTTGAGTTCTTTGCAAAAGAATTGAAGTGTTAGTGTTACTGGTCTTGGAATTCACTGGAAGAAGTTAAAACTGAAGAGACTTGTGAATTTAATTTAATTTAAAATATCTTTTCTCAAGACAAAAAGGTGGGGGGGTGGCAGAAAAAAAATNTAAAGAGAGCACGGCTGATGGTGGCCCATGTATTCCCATGTAAAATGGTTACAAATCAGCCCTGTCCCACAGAGTTCATAATCTCAGGATGTAGCATAACAAGAAATAATGTTACATTAATTTACACCTGTTAGGAAAAAAAACTGAGCTGGAACATTTTGTGTGTTACCTTTAAAGAGCAGCTCATCTTAAAAAATTAAATACACTGCCTGAGCTATAAGACACTTATGTATTGAAGCACATCTTATAACTTAGCACCCCTCCTTTTTCTTTCTGTTTATACTGTTCTTTATTGTCACAAATATCACAACTACACAACCTCTGAGCATTTTCAAAGCTACTTAATAAAATCCAAATTGATGCAGTAGAGACTAAGATGCAAACCAATGTGACATTACCATTCAAGACTTGGAAACTTAATAAAAAAGCCCTAAAAAATTCTATTACTTCACATAGCTTCCATAAAGTCCATTACATATTATTAATAACAAAGATGAAAAACAACAACAGAAAAAATCTCCTGCTTCTTATACTCACCCTCATAAACCAGCTAACTGTCCTATCCTCGAAGAAAACAAAGCCCCTTTGGGGAAACTGTTTTATAGGAGGCCTGAAATGAGGTGCAGGTGAAACCTAATTGGTTCTGATGGTGAAAAAGCTAATGACCTGCAGGTTGTGGAGCTAATTAAACTTTTCACTCCCCTAGATTAGAAATGCACAGCAGCACTACTAAAATTATTGTCCGGAATATAGCAGATGATTTGTACAAAATTAAATTTAATCAAAATTAAAGGTAATTACCGTCTAACTATTCATTAAAAAAATGCAGTCGTGTAAATTAATTTGAAACGCACCCTTTATTAAAATGAAGCTATATTAATTCATGAAAAAAAACCTTTCTCATTAATCCTGAATAGCTGATACCTGCTTCTCATAGCACTTGTCTGTGTGATCCCAGAGCGCTCCGGCAGCCGCAGGACAAGCGAGGCTGGAGGCGATGCAAGGGAAGCGCCATTGGCGGGGCCGCCCAGAAGGTGGCGCTAGCGATGCGCGGCAGCTAGGGAGCCNGCATATAAAGTGGTGCTGAAGAATAATATAAATTTCCGGTGTAGCTTGGTTCTGAAGTTATATACTGAAGAATGTACATTTGCATAATTTAATTCTTCAATCACATAAATCTGGGAAGTTTATTGGGGAGCTCCTGATCCTTTTAAGCAAGTAGTAAAAAAGGAAATGTAACAAATTGAAATAAAAGTAATGGAAAGCTTTCAGAAGCGAGTACATAAGAGTGGGTATTTGAAAGATCCTGTCCACACCTTCTTGCTAGAGTTCTGTAAGTAATCATAAGGCTGGTTAAGGTTAGAGGAGTAAGAAAAATGCAAAACATCATGTTTAGCAAAGATAAGTGAGATAGTGAGATGAAGTGATTTGGATGAGGTCAGTCCCTAAGTTTAGAGAGGATTAGAAGCAGTATGTTCCTGGCCCTCAATCTGTTCCTGTAATTATTGAGCTACTTGAGTTCTTTGCAAAAGAATTGAAGTGTTAGTGTTACTGGTCTTGGAATTCACTGGAAGAAGTTAAAACTGAAGAGACTTGTGAATTTAATTTAATTTAAAATATCTTTTCTCAAGACAAAAAGGTGGGGGGGTGGCAGAAAAAAAATAAGATTTACCCCCTGAAAAATGTGAAAGGAACTAAACCTTGGCTTTCCTGAAGTGGAAATAAATTAAACAAATAAAGTAACATGGCTATAAACCAGATTCAGTCTTCTTAAATTATGAAGAGTGGGAAGGGGTGAAAACCAAACCAAAAGCCACTCAAACCAAGACAAACCCACGACAAAAACAAAGATGGAAACAGAAGACAACCCTGACAAAACCACACAGCAACAAAAAACCAACGCTAATAAACAGTTGTTTCTCAGGAGGCTGCTCTTACTCTGTGCTTTGTATAGTGTTGGGGATTTTAAGCACAGTTAGTAAAGCATTTGTCAGCTTGTATGTTACCCTGAGCAATTAGCAGGGAAGACTAAGAGGGTTTCGAAATGTCACTCGTTTTCATGTGGATTATGGGGGGGGAATAAAATACCCCAACAAATCTACTTGCTGTAATTACCTGTATGTGCTTGCAGGAAAGAATTCCATAGAAGACTTTCCAAACACGTGTTTACCCGGTATACGGGGGCAACAGGACGCAGATTTAATTAGGTTTAGTGATCAAAAGTGTCAATAAATGTCAGTGAAGTTATGCTTCACTACTGGATTTGTAGAATCTCTACAGGAAAATAGCTGTTAACGAGGTCCTATGCAGCAGCAAAGTTTGTAAGACCAAATAGGTAGTTACAGTGGTGAGCTAGAGACCAAATACAACCTGAACTGAAAAGAAACAGGCAAGGGACTCCTCGTATAGCTAAATGGGACAACAGCATTGGTCTCAGCCAAACCCAATAATACAAAGGATTGACTTCATGACCTTGTTGTTCTGTGCTCTTCTATAACCTCTTACAGTAACCTCTAGCTTGAAAGCTAAGAATAACTGATGGCAGCCTGGTGTAGAACCACACTGTCAATAGTGGTGTTATGTAACTCCTACATAGGGTCTTGAGGATGCCCAAATGGCGACTCCACCCCACGAATCTGTATTGCAAAGAAGTTATTAGCAACCAGAGTGTGTGTTTTCTACTCCCAAGTAGCAGATGTCATTTGTAAACCAGTATCTGAGTGCCAGCTCAGTCAGGGAAAGAGAACCGTTCTGAAAGGCCTAACTGGAAGTTGTAAGCTGATGAAAATATTTTAGTTTGCTAATGTGTTTCATGTATCATCAGCTCTTAGAGATGGCTATGGAACTGAAGGGGGGCAGAGCCAGCAGCCATTTTAGCTGGGTTATGATTTAGCATGCAATGCTCATAACAGAGCTGGTGGAATGATCCTGTTTACACTTGTATTTACAACATCTTTTGTATTTGTCCAAGATGTACTCAACTGTCAGGAGAATGGGATGGATTTGTTAATTAAGCCACTGTTATCCTTGTTTTAAAACAAGGGGATTTAGCGGTGGGTATTTGGAGTGGTTAATGGCACAGTGAATGCAACAGAATCGGGATTAGAACAGGATTCTCATTTCCTGTCCTGTCTTAATCAACTTGGCATTCTTGACCGTCTAGATCATTATGCATTTAGTTTTTAATCCCATTTCTAACGACAAAATAGCGCTAGACTCCCATTTTGATAGAGAAGGAGTAGTATCATTTTCATGGCAGTAGTAGTTTTATTGGCTTCCTCTATAAAATTTTACACGATGTACTTTACAGGCCCCTTAAGAACCCTATTTCTGTCCTGGTTGAGCCAAATAGGATTGTTATCTGCCCATCTACTTACAGTCTGTTGCTGGAATTTAATCTTGCATTTCCTGAAGCATGTTTAGAGGGAGAATTCTATCTACTAGGTTTCTGTGCAGTGGCTTTTTTGGGGCAGAGAAAACTGGTAGACAACTGTACTTGGACTTTGCAAGAACCATCAGAACTACCTGGTGAAATGCTCCAGCTGATGAACTTTGCTGCTGTTTGTGGGTATTGTTCAGACCTTCACTGGGTTAGGAAGTCTGTGAATCCTGGACCATCTCACACTGTGAAATCCCTCCCTAGGTCTAGGAAGTGATGATGAGTAGAAAGTAGAGCAAGCAAAGGCCCAATAGTAACAGGAAACTAGAAGTTTAGTTGAGAGCTAAGCACTGTCGCTTGCTGTGTAGCTGTTGAATTTGAGTGGTCACCTCCACAGCACCTGAGGGGAGGTTTGGCTGAAGGAGGAGTGGGACATTTCCCCAGGGCAGGTGGGCGCAGCAGGCCCTGCTGACCCAGGGCATTTCCTTGATGGGATAAACCTCACTGTTACGGTGCTCTGCTGACCCTAAACCTCTCCTGGGCCGTACTGCGAGGGAGCAGCAGCTCGCCCCTCTGTTTTCAGGCGGACAAGGCGCGCTCTGCGCATTTCGGCTCTCGCCACTTAAGCGAGGCGGCACTGCCCGGGGNTCCGTGGCGGTTTACCCAGGACAGGCCGTTTTCTTTGCGGCCGGGGCGATGTTGCGTCAGGTGAAGTCCAGGGGGGGACCCTCTCCCGCTCTGGCCTTTGCCGTTGGGGCTGTTGTGCGGGAAGCGCAGCCGGTTGTCAGCCGCGGGCCGCAGGTGGGCGAGGCTCGGGTGAAGAGCCTGGCGCTGGGGCGAGTCGACTGCTGCCGTGGGCCTGAGTTGGTCAGGAGGCAGCGCAGGTGGGGGATACCTTGGCGTGACTGGCCTGAGCTCCAAGAGGGCCGTGTCCTGCTCTGAGGAACAGGGATAACACCCCCCGAGTGCTGACTGAGCTGCTTGGAGTTTTCTGAGTGTTTAGCAGTCACTGAAAGATCAGGCTGTATTCTAATTTATTTTTCCCTTCTTCTCTAGTGCTTACCCACCTAAAAATGGGCTTTGTGGTAGGTAGGTAGCCCTGAAATACTTCAGCTTGAGTAGGTGGAGGAATTGACTTGTTGAACTGAATTGAATGGTAAGGGCAACTTGCCTGGAGGGAGAGACACCTATTACGTATGTTGGTGAGTGGAAAACCCTGTAGGTATTTCTGCATAGATCAGAACATAGGTAGCTGTTGGAAACCCTTGGTACTTGGGAACTCTTGGTACAGTAGATAGAGACTGCTTTCTGCTGTTATTAATGATAACAATTACTTGGTCTTGTCTAACTTCGTCCAAAACTGACAATTAAAAGGTGAGGATGAGTGTGAAAGGCATACTTGGTGTTTTTACAAGTAGTTGGCAAGAAACGTGAACAGGAAAATGAGTTCTCTTTTCCTCTGTATCTCAACTATAAAAGAAAATATTAAGATTGGGTTGGGGTTTTTTTTAATATATTGTCTGATAAATAATTTATTAATAGCTCAGAGATGTTGTGTGTGAAACTGGAGGAGAGCATGCAGAAGATGTTGAAGTAGGAGAGAGTAAGGCAAAAATGCCCAAACAACTTCTCAAAATTCTCTGTGCTGGAAGAAGGTGACGCTGGGTGTAGCTTGTTTACTTGCCCCACAGGCCAATTGCAGAACATCTATCCTATGGCAACACTGCCTGATCTGGCTGTTTCTGAACTATTTGACAGCTGCCTCAACTGAGGTTTGAATAAGATTTGCATTTCTATGGGGCTTGAGCTCATGATCTGCCTTTTCATGAGGCAGCCACAGCCTTTAAGCCCTTTCAGGAAGGGCCTGCTGTCAAGGACTGTGCTGTAATGACAGACTGTGCTCTTCTGGGCTAGACAACTGTTGCTTTTTATTTTTTTATGTTTTCAAGGTGGAATACAAGAATAAGACCGAGAAAGACTTAGATGGATCTCTGAAGGTGAGTTAAAAATGTTACTCAAATTTAATTTAGTAAGCTAGGGACACTCAAATTGCTACGTTGCATTCAAAAAATGAAGCTATTGTTTAAGTTGTGTTTATGAAGTCATTAAAGATTAATTCATCCCCTTTGCCCATGCAGATGCATGAGTGGTTGTCTGTCTGCTTCCACTGCTGCATCTTACTGTTGAACTTTGTGTTACTTGCTCCCTGTGTCTTTGCACTGCTAACTCTATTGTGGTTTTTTTAGTGAGCTGATTGAGTAGATTTGTGAGCAAGCAGTCCTACAAGCTTATGGTAGAATAGAAACTGCTTTCTATTGTTATTAATAACAATTACCTGGTCTTGTCTGTTTAACTTCATCCAAAACTGGCAATTAAAAGATGAGGACGAGTGTGAAAGGCATGCCTGGTGTTTTCACAAGTAGTTGGCAAGAAATGTGAACAGGAAAATGAGTTCTCTTTTCCTCTGTATCTCAACTATAAAAGAANATGGGTTTGGGTTTATTTTTTCTTTTTCTCCAAATTCACCTTTACTTGTTTTTTCCTGTTCTAAAATTCATCTGTTTCTTTGTGTTGTGAAAAATGTCAGAGATGGTTATTAACAAATAGGTTGCAGCAACTGAAGTTTTGAGTGGAAAATGGTCATGAAAGACTCCATTAAGAACTTAAATATATGGAATTTTAACACAAAGACTTTTGTTTTAATAGCATTTCTATTTTTGACTCTTGCTTTCAGCTACCTTTCTCTGTTGCTATACCCCACATAATGTTAGAAGGAGTAAACTACCCTGCTAACAGAGCTGCCTACATGAATCATGAGTGTTACTTGTTACACAAGAAATGTTATGTTTAGTGTGGCTTTACATGCAATACCACAGAAAATACTGTCAGCCTTATGCACATAAGTGCCTTGGCAAGTTTATTTCCTAGCTTTGTCTTGCATATAGGGTGAGATAGCTATATGTGAAATGACCTCTGCCTATAGTGTGCTTGGAAATCGGGCTGGGTACATGGGAAGGAATTGTTTAGTTGCATGCTATTCATTAAGAAAGGGTCAGGAGTAAGGTGTTAACTAAATTTATGGAGAAGTAGCTATTTTACTGCTCACAGGACACTTTGTGAGCTTTTTTTTTGTGTCTTATATTAATACAAAAATATATCCTTGGGTTGTGATAAAGAAATCCAGTAACTTCTGCTGTAACTTATTGTAATATATTTTTTTGTTGTGTTGTGTTCGTGATGTTGAACAACAAAAAGAAGAAAAATGGAGGCAGAGACCATTTTAAGTCTTAGACACCAACTCAAGGAAGCAGAGAATGAGCAAAGAAAGGCAGCGCAGTATGGCTTGTATTTATTGGAGTCCCAGAGTGAAGTTCAAAATCAGTTGGATCAAACACGGCGTGAATTGGCTGACAAAACTGAGGTGATGTTTTAAACTTTGCCTAAAAACAAGACAGTCAATCACTTCCTTGTATTTTAACTACTTCCTGGATGTTGCAGGTGTTAAAGGCTGGAGCAGAGTTAGAGCTAAGCTTGTGTGAACCAAATCAGTTGGTAACTTGAATACCAAGGGCAGAGGGAGAGAATTGTGTGGTTTCATGCAGTAGAATAGTATCTTGGGTGGGAACTGGGGGTTATCCAACAGATTCTTCTTAATTTTTGAATCTGTGTTTCTCTTCTTTGGAATCTGAGGGCCAAAGCACTTAATTAAGCAGAAAAATGTCTGTGCTCTGCTGTTAAAAGTCTGTGTAGAGATACCACACTAGATCTTTGCCTCTCTGGGGTTTAGCCAGCAGTGTGCTCCCAGGTGTTTTCCATGCACTGTCTTTATCTTTGGTTTAAAACACTTGTCCTCTATAAGAGCTAAGGCCGTTCTTTATAAGCTGGAGTCCAGGCCACGGTGGTCAATTTCATACCTGACAGCTTTTAGTCTTACCTTCTTTTCAAAATTCTGGTTTGTTTGTATTTTAACCGTTATTTTATTTAAAACAAACAAGAAAACCCTGTATGTTAAGACTGATTTGGTTTTGGTGTTTACCTTTTCTTCTTTCAAGACTCTATTTTTTTTTTCTCCTCATTAATTGCTAGCTGAATGGAAGAGTAAAATGAAGCTGTGCTTCATAATTTGCGAACACATCCAATCGTACATAGATGGAAGCTGATAGAAAAAGTCATTCTTAAACCTGGAAGGGTTGATGGGATTTATTAAAAATGATGGATGTCTTTACCAATCATTGAACCCAGCTTCTCTGCTGTAGGGGAAGAGTTTTTAAGATAATTGGGTTCCATGGTGATATGAAGGGTGTGTAAGTTCTCTCTAAATGTCTGTCAGACTTGCAGAAAAGATGCCCACATCCTTCATGTTGGGTGCAAAGAACTATGCTTTCATGAAGAAAAGTGTACTACACCACCAGCTCAGTCCTAAAATGTCAAAGCAGTTTTGGAGGATTTTTTGGGGGTTGTTTTTCTCTTTAAACACAGGTATGAAAAGTCCCTAATTGGGACTTCAACAGAAGGTTGAATGAGCTACAGGTTTTAGGTGCTGAGTGTCTTGGTTCTGAGCCTGTATTTAGCACATTGTTCCTGAAGCATTTATGAATATTACATCTAGATTTATTAGTGTATTATTCCTTCCAGAAATATGAACAAGAGAAATACACACTACAGAGAGAAATTGAGCTGAAGAATCGAATGTTGGAAAGCTTGAGTTTTGAATGTGATGCCCTTAAGCAGCAGCAAAATGTGCAACTGGATAAACAGAAAGAACAGCTTGCCAGAGTCTATGGACAAGAAATCAGTGGCCTTAAAAACAAGGTTTGACAACTAATGTGCACCTATAAGGTTGCTAACAGTTATTAAAGAATGTGTTTAACTCACAATTGCACACTTGGTACCAAAACAAACCTATTAAGTAGTTATAATATATGGTGGCTTGTTTGGTTTTAACAAATAGCTAGGTAGTTACATAATGAATTAAATTAAATTTCAAGGCTTATTTTTACAAGTTTGCTCTTAAGCTGTGTTTCGGAGATCATTTCTATGATTAGAACAGTCGTAACCATTGTGCTTTTCAAGAATTCATTATAAAATGGTTCTACTAAATTGTCAACTCTCTTTAAGCTGGAGATCCTGAAAGCAGAACTAGATGAAACACGACTCTCAGAGAAACAGTTGAGGCACAAGGTGGATCACCAGAAGGAAATAATTGCTGCCAAATCAGAAGAGCTACATATGATGTCTGAACGTGTGCATGAGACCATGTCTTCAGAAATGCTCAATCTTCAGATAGAACTCACTGAACTAGGAAGCGTGAAGGTGTGTGACTGGTACTTGATTGTTAGGAACGTAGACTAGTTGAAAAGAAATTTGTCCTTTTGCTCACTTCATTGTTAGATGCTTTGTGTATATTGCTACATTACAATTGGCTTGCTATTAAGATAATACGCACAGAAAAAGAACAGCCTTAATAACTACACTTGTATGCAACCTCTTCTTCAAGATAGTGTTTTGTTTTACAAGTAATTACTACAGGCAAACCTGTTTGGTTCACTTGGGCCAGCTTTTAGTCAAATTGTTTTATACTCTTATTTCATACTTGGTTTTCTTTTTCTGTTTAGGCCGATATTGAAGAAAAGATGAATGAACTGCAGTACAGAAAAGAACAATTAGAACTTACAAACAGTAATTTATTTAATCAGGTGGAGCGTCTACAGGGAGAAAAAGAAGAGAGGGAAAAAGAAATTGTTTCTTACAGTAATGCATTAGAGGTATTCTCTTAATTTTATCCAAGAGTAGTAGATGGTCCCTGAATTCCACAAGTTGTGGTGATAGCTTTTTAGTGAAATCAGAGGACTTGAGAGAGAGAGGTGTTTGTGGAGGGAGGAACAAAGAGAAGGCAAAGAAAAATAAAATATTGGCCAGTCATCTTTGGCATCAGGTACTGCTAGATATTGGCAGCCTTCTGTGGAAGGAGCTGTATGGGGATCCTTTGTGCTGCAGTACTCTACCTTGCAACAGGACCTTCTTACAGGTTGTAGATACAATTAGCAGTCTTCTTTCATGTTCCTACGGAATGCTGTGGAAAATTTGGTACTGGGAGTAGAGAATTTGTGACAAAATATCTCAGCAAGGCTAATAGTCTCAATACAATTAATCCAATTGATAAACATCAAAGTGTTTGAGTTTTTGTTCTTGTCCTGAAGAGCGAGTGGCATCTTAAGCCTTTTAGTTAAACAAAATTGTCTCTTACTGACTAGAGCTGTACATGCAGTTAAGTCCTGCAATACAATATAATCCATGCTAAAGGCATGGAGGAAGAAAAAGAGGTGCAACTATCTGATTAAATCCATGTATGCAGTACATCAGATACTTATATGACTTATCTCTTCTTGCTTCAATCTAGAAAGCTCGTGAAGCTAATCAGGAGCTTCAGGTTCAACTGGATCATGCACTGCAACAGTCTTTGGACCCTACAAGTAAAGGCAACTCTCTCTTTGCTGAGGTACAATTCTGCCGTGGACACCTGAGAATATAGAGGAGTAAAGAAATACTTGAGAAATGTTAGATCTAATACTGCTCTGAAAACAGCAGAGCATCAGTACCTAATCTGGCCAACATGCATCTTGATTCCTCAAATACTACTTCACTGTTGAACTGTCCAGGAACTGGGTTCTGAGGTTGAGGAGTTAGTAAACTTAATGGAATTGTTTCAAGTTTCCTGGCTATCAAGAGAGAAGCTGGGAATGAGGGTTCATGACAGTTCTGTGTGCAGCTCTTAGTGCTAAGTTAGTTTTGTTCAACTGGTAAGCCTTCTTGAATGCAGAAGACAATACATGAACTAGTAGAAGATGCTGATAAATGCTGTCTTTTAAAAACATGCTGAAAATAGCTGGATATTTGAGCATTTGGGAGGGTATTTTGAGTAAGAGTTCACCTGCTGTTAAATGTATTGGAATTTATTCGTTTTTCTGACAAAGCCCAGGGAATGTTTGAATCGGTACACAGTTGATTTTTGATTTTAAGCCATCTGTTGTGATGCCAATAGACATTTCTATTCCATAGAAATATGGAAACATAGGATACGTTACTTTGATATCTAAAGAAAAATCTGTTGTGCTTCACTCTTTGGGCTTCAGCTGCTACAGTACCGTTTACTCACTTTTACCTCTGCGCTAATGACTGTGCATATTTTCAAGTACTGGTGCTAGAAAAGCAGTATTTGCAGAAATAACTTCAATTGCTAGGGAATATGTCCTTGTAAAACTCTTCATCCAAGTCACAGAAGTATTACAATGTTCATAGTACTAATGGTTACCAATGTTCTGTAGGTGGAGGACCGTAGGGCAGAAATGGAGCGACAGCTGATCAGTGTGAAAATCAAGTATCAGTCACTGCAAAAGCAGCATGCGTTCACTAGAGAACAGTTGCAAAGAATGAAGGTACGGCTGCTACTGTAGTGCTCCAGGGTTTCATCGGGGGTGGAGAAGTTGGTGCTTCAGTAGGTGACCCAGGGGGTTTGGCTGGCTTGAAAAGGTGATGCAGTAGCCTGGGGGGAGGGAAATGGGAGGAAGAACAAATGGGCTGTCAGGGTGCTGTGTGACTGGTATGGTATGTTGGAGGTAATCTCTTGCTACTAGTGCTGCTCTACCCTAGAACTCCAAGTTACACTGAAGGCACTATTTGCTTGCTTTGGGAGTAGTTGTTAAATGGATAGAAGTGAAACGCAACTCCTGTCAGTTCGGCTAGTATTCAGTTTGTCTTTATGATTGCTCTTTTTTTCTCTAATTCTCATACTGAATGATTTATTTGTGTATTAATTGTGGTTGTCAGGAATGTGTGGAAAGGACGGCAAGGCTTTGTGTGTCTTTTTTTTCTCCTCCATATTTTTTCTTGCTTTTTCCTATCTTTAGAGCAAGACTGAGTAAGAACTTCTGTCATAACAATTTCATTTAGACTGCTTCTGTAGGATGGGAGCCTGTTGGTTAATTTGTTTTGAACTAGTTAGCAGAGGTGATTTAGAAGACAATGCAAATGGGATGTTGCAAACTGCCAGCTGTGTTCCTGTTAGTCTGCTGATTCTCCAACATGAGTGGAGCCTTTCATTGCGATCAAATATTTGACCATGCGGTTTGGGAGTGCTCACAACATCAAGAGTGGTGATCACGGGTAGCATTGAAGATACAGGTGCTTGTTACCCAGCTTTTGTGGAGAAGTAGCTTGCAACTAATCGAAAGAACACAGTTAAAGGACAAGAAAAGAACCTATTCAGCAAACACATATTCTTTCAGTAAAATATTACTTGAGAGGTAGTGATCTGAGTAGGATGTTTCAATGGCATCAGTTCCTTCAGAAATTTTCTTGTGAGAGTAAACCAGTGAGACCGATTGTATAAGAAGCATTCCTAATACAGAAGATTTTCTCCAAGAACTGAGGCAAATTGGTATTCCTCATCTACTACTTGATGTTTTTATTTGGAATTTCAGTTTTGTACTCTCTTGGCCCCACACAAGTTCTTCCAATATCAATATTGGGAAGAGGTAGTTGGTTAGGACAACTCTTTGGATTAAGCTGCCCTCCTAAATTCCCCACTAGGAGCCTTTCTGTGTTGGTGGCATTGTGATGCTCTTAAAGCTCAGTCTATAGTTTACTGATCTCTTCATTCAGCAGCTGACTCCCACAGTGTAGTTAACCTGTTGCAGCTTGAGTTATCAGAATGTCTGAAGTTGGTATTTACCGATGACTTGGGAATGTCTGGCTCCTGAACAAAATGTGAGCAGCGCTCCTGTGGAAGTCTTACTGCATCTGGTGCTTTTTCCACAGATCACAGTATCCCTTCCAGTTCCTTAATGTTTCTATTCTTTGGTTTTATGTGCAGCTTGCTCTTTTGACAGTTAGCAAGTGGACTTTTAAGTGGGAGGGGAAAATGTTAGATGTCTACATGCTTGGGGAATGTAAGGGTAGTTTTAGTCAGCCATTAGGGGTTAATAATGTCCTGTAAAAGCAATGAGGAGAAGATGATTGAGTCTTTAGCTTGAGTTTATGTACAGAATTATTAACACCCTTTATTTGATGTAAGGTTCCCTAGGGTAAATGCTTTTCTCTTGCTTTCACTGTTAATCTGTAGTCTGACCTATTTCAGTTGATCCTTTATTTGTGATTTCTCCCAGGCGTCCTACAGTGGGTTACTTTCTAGTGACTAGGCTTGTAAAAATGCTCTGGTTATCACGAACACCCTCTGAAGTCCTTCCATTATTGCACTTCATATTGTTTCTCTGGTTTGTCACTTGTAGCTGTATGTATTGAGGCCCTTGTTAAGTGTCAGAAAAATCTGCTATAAAGGTGAGACTCCTCTTTACAAAAGGAGAAGTCTATCAATGGCAAGAGCTGTTCACTTGCTTGAAAGGATGCCTTCCACTGAAGGAGCAGAAGCATCTGAACTTCTTGGATTAGTGGTACAGAAGGCAAACTTAGTGTTGCCTATACCTCAGATCACAATCAGAACTGAAAAANCCAAAGATTTTTTTTTCCCCCCTTTTTTCCAGCTGCAAATGGCTACACTGCTACAGATTAAAGGCTCTCAGGCAGAATTTGAGCAGCTGGAACGCTTACAGTCTATGTTAGAACAAAAGAATGGTGAGATTGAAGATCTTCTTATGAAAGTGAGGCAACTAGAAAAATTTAAGGTATGTGGTCTGTATTGAAGTGGAAAAGCAATCAGAAGCTAAGCCATGAGAATAAGAAGAGTTATGAAAACTATCCGCAGTCCATGGGCAGGTTTGAAAAGGGATCCAAAGGTTACTCATGACTTGATTTGACCAAAGTTCCATTCTACTCTCTGAACTTAAGAAGTTCAGAGAACCAGCAAGTCCTATACCACCCAACTTCTGGTTTGGACAAGCAATATTTTCTGGGTTCCTGTGGAGCACCTTCATAATTTACATGGTTGCCTGTAGTGTTTAAATTCAATTATTTAATCTAGTGCACTGAGCCATAACATCTGATTTTTCTCTCTGAAGACAGAAACCTTTCTCATTTTTACTGTGTGTACTTAGGCTTTATCACTTCTTAGTGTCTCAGCTATATTGGATTTCATGGATATTCCCTTAATGCATCTTAACTTTGAAGTTGAAGCATGTGTGTTCTAGAACTACCGAATTGCTCAATCACCCTTGTAGAATATCTTCCTCACTCCTCTTATACGACTTGATACCATCTCGTTGGTGTTTGGAGGGGGAGAAAGGCACGAGAACACCTCTATGCACTGTTGTAATCTTTCTGCTGTTTGTGTGTTGAGAGGGAAATCTGTATTTCCTACATATTTGGATGCATTCAGCCCTTTCTTATCCCAGCTCTGGGATGTAAACTGAGGTGTATTAGCTTCTGCATTAGGATTATGCTTTCCAGGATAGTGTCCCCTCTCCTTCATTTCACCCAAGTGGCACAAAGCCAGGCTTAACCCATTTTAGTAAGCAATTGAGACCGCTTGACTGCTTTACCAGTCTTGCAGTGTAAAAGCTCGATCGGTATTCATTTCTGTGTCTATGCAATAAATAGTGTGAGGAAATTAAATGGTTGATTCAAATAACTATCAAAAGAATCTACAGTCAGTGGCAGACAGAAGCTGTGGGACAGTGTTACATCTGAGCACTGCTTAGAAAAAAACAGAAAACAAACCCCCCAGAATGTCACATCACAGATCTGTTCTGTAGAAAGCTTATTGCCTTTATGGCATCTTTACTATGAACCAGCTTTCTCATCTAAATGATGTAACTGATTTTGCTGTTCTGTTGTTGGCTATTGATTTAACATGGCTTGTATTTGTTTGGGGTCCAGCTGCTGAAGCCTAGAAATAAAGGCTGAAACACATTCCCAGTGTCTGAACCCAATATATTGTTTTTTCAAGTAAAAAGGAAGTTAACTGTTCTTCAGTGCTATTTGAAAATCACCTTGAGTTGAGAAATTGCCTTTTTTTTACTTTTTATTTCTTTGTTTTCCAGTAATTGAGAGAACTATCATTTTCAGTGCCTATTGGCATTTGTAACATGAGGAAGTACTCGGAGCAACTGAACTGTTGTTGATGTGTCTCTGTCATGAGGATTCTCAATAGACATGCTTGGAAAATTTCACCTAAGGTCTGAGATAATGTGTTTCTGAAAGGTCATTATTTGATGACCTGTTGTTTTTTCCTTAAACAGGCTTTATATGAGAATATGGAAGAAACCAGAGTTAGCAGTGGCTCAAAAGGAGGAGAGTCTGAAGATGGTTACTATGCAGATTTACTGCAAATGAAACTTGACAACTCTAAGTAAGTACTTAGTGGTCTGAGGCCTATAGGTTGGCTGTAGTCTGGTTATCCTTTAGCTACTTGGTTTTATTTTTCCTTTTTCTGTAGAGTTTTGTGTGTAGCCCATTGACTGTATAAGCAGATAGTCTCACTGCCTCCTTTTCTAATGCTGTGGAACCATCCTATCTGTTACACGATTGAGAGCTGTTAGGTTTGTCACTTGACTTCTTTTTTGCAAAAGATAGCAGCACACTTACTTTATATTATTGTTGCTTTCCTTTAGAGAACTTACTGTTCTTACATACAAGATAAGTGAGAACTTCAAAAATACAGAAAATAAATTTACCCTGAAAGGGACCTGTCTGAAGCTTCTTAAAGTCTACAGGCCATACAGGTTTAATGCTTTCTTAAGAAGAGCCTGATAATAACACCCGACTACTAGTTGGGATGTGTTCTTTGGGCAGTGAATTCCACATCTGTCCATTACAAAGTTGATAGTATTTGGCCTCAGGACTGTTTTGAAGCTCGCAGGTGCAAGTGTGGTACCTGCAGCAGGAGGCAATGGTCTCCTGTGGCAACTCCTGGAAGTGTCACCTCAAGTTTTTTTCTGTTCATGAGCAACTGGCAGGATCCAAGTACCTTGGGATCGCTGAGGAGGGTGATTGACTCCCTGGGATGTGGAAGTTAATGGCCTCTGAAACAGAGGCAAGGGCGTGCACGCAGTATGAATAAAACTATTTTTCTTTTGTGTGCTTCTTGTAACACCTTGGTGTAAAGCTTCTATTGTCAGATAGAGACAAAATTTTATTTATTTAAACACAGGCTAGTTTAACCCCAATGAAATAATGATTTGATTTTTTTTTTTTAGGTTAGGGACTGTTTCTCAAACCAGGTGTGTGTGTGTGTGTGTGTGTGTGGTGTTCAGCTTACAGCTTTGTTTTTAACGAACGTTTTATCTCCAGTAGCTGAACTCACTGCTTTAAGTGGAAGTGAAAATTTCAGTAGCTCTGGAAGAGCTCCATTTCATTTACTACCAGTGTATAAATGCATTAATTTCATGTGCAGTTGCTGAATGCTGCGTTGACTTTGTATCTGCTGACTTACCGAGGGGGGAAAAAAACCAACAGCAAACCAACAAACAGCAAAAACAAGCACCCCC
>VWZY01001833.1:59822-88259 GCA_013399075.1 Chloroceryle aenea
TTTAGCTGAGAGAAAAGCTTTTGTTGCTTAATCCATTGGTTAGAAGTTACAGGTTGGACTTCTTCCAGACAGAGTCTGATGAGGAGACTGTTCTGGATAACTTAGGGAAAGTGGTAGTAGGAGTCAGTAGCTAGAGTTGCAAAACCATCATCGTGTAAGTACAGGAGGAGGAGGGGGAAGAGACAGCAGATGTGTGCCTGGCTGAGTGCTGGGTGTGGGGAAGGGATGAGAGCAGGTGGGAAGCACCAATGCCCGTAGAAGCCTGGGTTGTCAAGCCTGGGCCCTTGTGGTGAGTTGGCTTGGTAAGAAGAGGAGCGTGAGCTCTGTGGAGACAGAGCTGTATCCAAATGTATGGTGGTATCCAGAGGTCTTGTGCTCTGCACGATCAGATCTACGAGAGGGAAGAGATTGAGGGCGTCAGACAACTATTGCAATTTGCATCCCAGTTGGGAAGTGAAATTTCTGTAGTTCATTCTTTAGATTGTTTCTTTCTGAAACATAATATTGTAGTAATTGAGTTGTAGAACTACATGAAGAATCCCAGTTTTAAATGAGTGCTAGAAAGGAACAGTTTTCCTTAGGACTTGTGTATTATTTGGAAATGTGAGGAAGAGCAGTGTAGAACAAGAAAATAAATGCAACTGATGACCTCTAGGACAAATAGTATCTGGGAAGAGGTGACTGGCTGCAGCAGGGATTCAGAGGAGTAAGGAAGATAGCTATTGCTGGTTAGGAAGTTGTTACTCAAAATACTTGGTGAACTAAAAGAGAGAAATGGTTCAGCCTCAGTACCTTTTGTTGATAGATGGACAATATAAAGTGGATGGGTTTTGGAGAAGACAGTTTGAGGACTCTGAGATAAAGCTGATTGTCCAAAGGGACATAATCTGAGTCACTCAGAATCTAACTGACTTGAATAAATGTGAATTTCAGTGTTATTTTAGGGGGGGAAATAGCTAAAAAACCCTAGCTAAATCCTGTTGCTAAGGTAGTATGTAGATGTGGTAAAGATTGGGGTCAAGTTTAAGGTGGCTTTCCTCCAGAAAGGTAGGCATCAGAAATCTAGGTGCAGCAAGACAGACTGACAGCCAGTGCTGCTTGTAATTGCTGATTAAAATCAAGACCTGACGTGGCATATGTTATAAAAAATATCCCGATGGCTGTAGCACAGCCCTGTGAAACATCTTTGATAAACAGTGATTGTGAAGTTGCAGTGTAATACCCACACACAGGATCGTCGTGAGTTCGTTGTACTGATCAGGAGATAAAGCAGCAGGAACTATTCTAAAGCATTTTCTGGTTGGTTGTGTTTTTTTTAATTACAAACTTAAGCAAAGAACATGAATGGAGGTGACATACTTGTATTGAGTTTGGAATGCTGTCCTTCATCCAAATGACAGACACTTGGCTTGGTGCCTGCACATTCAGAATGTCATTTGTAAGTAAGATCGCACGGCAGCCTGTGTGGAAGTAAAGGCTGTAAATTTACAATAAATTGTTTTGTCTTGACAGTAAGTTTTTAAGAAAGTGCTGCCTTGTTTAGAGAATCAAGAGAAACTCTTGTATATCTTTCTTCGAAGGTAAAAGAACAGAAATAAAAAAGAATGAGTGTGGTTTGAAATGTGGCTGTGTCCTCATTTCCCTTATGCAGGGTAATCTATTACAAAACATAAATCCCCATTCCAGGGGAGGTTAGAAGAAAGTCCATTTTTAAGTCATAGTGTCTTGTAGAGTCCAGTATTTAAAACCTGGCTTTGATGTCAGTGAAGAAATAAGACCCCTGTGACGTTAGGGGGCTGAACTCTGAGCCCAGTATTCAGTGACTGTTTCTGTAGCTGGCTTTGGGCGGTAGCCTCCCAGCCCGGCCCTGCAGCTGAGGGCTGGTTCAGGAGGGGACTGGGGTGGTTTCACTCCTTTTTGCCTGCTTCTGTGTTACAGCCAGTATCATGCAACAGAAACACCCAGTCTGGGATTCCCCTCCCCCATGACACTGGGGTACAATATCTTGAGTTGACAAAAGAGGAAGGAAGCTCAGAACTGCAGCAAATCTCACAGAACCCTCGCAGCTGCCTCTGCCAGCCCCCGGTGTCGGCAGCTGAGGGACAGACCTTGCTCCCTCCCAGTGCCTTTGTCGACCGTTTGGAAGGCTGCACCCTATCACTCTTGGTTTCCTCGGTGGCGGCGTCCTTGGGAGCCGCACGGATTCATGTGTGATGGCGAGATGGCACAAGATGGAGAAGAAGAGCGGCGTGGGTATGTAACTTGGTAATCTGCCATTTAAGTTTTGTCTTCTAACTTTTGAACAGGATGTGGGCAGGTGTGTTCTTTGGTGTGATGAGTTAGCACACTCCACTTTACCCTGGGGGCTTAATTTTGTACAAAGTTTCAGTCTTTCAGAGAGAAGGACAAGAAAGGCACAAGTGTCAACTTGAGAGGTGTGAGCCTTTTACCCCAACACACCTACCCACTCCTCTCAGATCTTGACCTCTCACAGTAATGCACCTTTTCCCACCCTGGTATTTTAGAAACAGGTCAAATAAGTACTGGGTTGTATAATCAGCAGCCTGATGTTATGGGGAACAAATGCAAGGGAAGGGGAATCCTACAGTTGCTTCTGCCAGACTGTCACTTTCACAGTGTTACAGAAAAAACCTGCACCTGAGTTGGTAAGCAATACTTCTTGGAAGCAAAGTCATCTTTCAACAGGATTTTTTTCTTAAAATGAATGATGTTAACTTGCAAAAAGAATTGAATTGCTTTTTGAGAAAGAAAGAAAAAGAAAAGGCCATGATTAGGAATTAAAGCACTTGCAAGAAATGTCCTGCTGAAGCTAACTGCAGGTTCTTACTACAGAGGACTGTTCATCTGGTCTGCATGTTTTCTGTTACCTACACAGTTACTGATCTGTAATCCCCAAATTTTCCTGAAAGACTTTTGTGACTTTTAATGCAGCTTTGTGGTATGTGTTAAAAAACCCACCCAACTAACTTTATGCAATAAAATGAATCATCAAGGAATTAATAAGAGCAAAAGAATGTCTTCCTGTTCAACTTCCATGTGCAGCGGGGGCCAAATTGTGAAATGGAAGTGGCCTGTTCTGAAGGCAGTTAATATTACCAAACAAAGGGTGTAAAGATTTTCTGTTACAGTTTTACACGTAGTAGAAAGTCTTGAATTTTTGTACCCTTTTCTTGGAAGCTGTTGGTTTGGGTTTGGATTTGTTTTGTGTGGTCTCTATCCCTGGTAATGTGTGTTATCTCACATGGAGATAAAAGTATTAGATACTAATTAGTTATTCACAAGAATAATATAAAACAAGCTTCACTTGCTTTTTGCAAGGAGCCTTCTGTGTCAGAGTGAGTCTCATGTACTTACAAGAAACATATGCTCTTCTTGAACTATGAGTTTTAACATTTTGGGGTCCAAATACCCTGACTTGATGAGAAGTGGGACATAGGTCAGTGATTTTATTATTTGCACGTAGCCCTGCAGGGCACCAGTTTACTGGGTTTGACCAACGTGTGTCCCCCGAAAAGGCTCCTGGTTGTATCTGCCTGTCCCTTGTTCCCCAGCCAGCCTGCCAGGTTTTGTTTACGGAGAAGTTTTGCCTGTTGGTAACTTGGGGGCTGATCATCCAGAGTAAGAAAAGCCAGCAGGCCATGGCAGGGCCTAGGGTGGCTGAGACGTGCAGCAAACACTTGAGAGAACAACCTTGGGAAACGTGGTACTTCCAAAGCTAATGACCATCCAGCCAGGCTGGTTTTCATCAATACTACAGTGCATTTTGATTGAACAGGTCACTGCACTATTTGACTTAAGATATGGTATTCAGGATGTGAGTGTCTTTTCTACCGCTGATCTAGGAATATTTGTTTCAAAACAATAAGCTTGTAACTGAATCTTGAACACTTTGATTTTAGTGCATAAAATGATATCATGAAAACCCCCCACACTTAATGGCAGTGTTTTGATACTGTTAAGTATCACACATTCAGGAGTTGTTAAAAACTTGGAAGGAATAGTTTTTCTTTGATCTGGCAGGGGACCAATGCTCTTGCTGTTCAAATATTCTCAGCTCTAATGATTCTGACACTCATTTTAGATTACATGTTATGTGTCTCTTCCGGGCTGCTACCACTGCTACGTACAGGTACCACTTTCTGAAACTTGGTCTGCTGCAAATACTGCTTCTCCTTCTCTCGCCCATCTCCTGAGCAGACTGTTGTCTCCTTCGGTCTCATTATTTGTGTTCACACCAGCTACTGGAATCATAAGAATTCTTATTGTTACAACTGCTTATGTGCTGAGGATGCATTTGCATTACCCGAGTTAGCCACTTCACTGAATACTCTGCAATCTGTTGTATCGTGGGGATGAGAAGTCCTGAGACTTGGGAAGTTTTCAGGTGCCAAGACAGTGACCTGTAACTCACGGACTAGGGGTTAGAACTAAATGAAACACTTAACTTGCTGTCATATGAGCGTTCAGGACATCAGTGAGAGTTTTGCATTGGGAGGACTGAAGATAGGGGCAAAACAGAACTACTATTTAATTTGCAAGTTTAAAAAATGTATTATTAAGAAGTCATCGCTTGACATCGCTGTTGAGATGAGCTCAAAGCAGCCAACAGCCACTAATTGACTGAGAGTGTGAACACTGAAAAGGGATTGTCAAGTGCACCAGATAGGAAATGTTGCTATCAATTATCTCTGTCTTTAAGGAACTCTGGTAGTGTCTAAAAGCAGGAAATAAATTAATCAAAGCTTTGATAAAGTTCCTTTAAATATGGTTAACTATATCTGGTTCCTGAAGCAGCTGATAGACTTGTGCTTAACACTCTGATAATTCTCAAACATGATACCTTACTCTTGGTAAGCATAAAAAAACCCCCAACAAACGAAATGTAGTAGCTGTCAATGAACTTGCTCAAGAACAAGGGCTGTACAGAATGCCAAGGGTGTTATTAGAAGTGTCCCTAACAGCTTCAGTTTCTGCTGACGAGCAGAGTTTCATCTTAAGAGCATTGGGCCCAACCTGCCTGGGATGAGTGGCAGTGTGCTGGGTAGATCTCAAGGCCAGGGGATCCCCGGGTTATGGTAAAACAAAGGCTACTTGTGCCCACTGTTGTGTTCGACTTAAATCAAATAGACTAGATAGCTGCTGTTCAGTTTGACTCAGAAACCATATTCCTGATATTACATGTGAAACTTCCTAGAGTTGAAGCATTGCCAGCATAACTGTATGCTGCTTTTATGGATGGTACAAGAGTGAAGTTGTGGTAGACCAGTGAGTTTGGATGACAGTTTCCTAGTAATTTGCAAGATGAAGGGTGTTGGAAATCTCTTCAGACCTTGAAGAAACTATCACATTTGTGAAGAAATTACAAGCTGGTGAAAGATGTTGACATGCTAAGTTTAAGTGTCAGATTTATTCCAGTACTGCTGAATCTGTAGGTGGGTATTTGTTGATTTGAAGCATAAGCTGAGGAGAGGAGTAGGTGACTTCCTGGAAACTATAAAAAGCACTTACTTGATCTGCATGCAAAGGGTCGTGCCTGGCCTGACTGATTTCACCTGCTGGAGACCTCTTAAAATTCTTTTACATCTCTGTGAAATCTAAATAAACTGAGCTGTAAGCAAGGCAGAGCCTACACTATGAAATGCAGCTCTTCGACCCAAGAGTTTGCCTTTTGTTGTTGGAAACAAGAGGCAAACTGAAGTAAGATGCAGATAAAGCTGGGAAAGGAATCTCTTTATCCACAGCCTTTCATGAAAAGGAAAAAAAGCACAGTTAAATACTCTTCATAAAGACTTTGAAGAATAATGACCATGTTGCTGTGTTCTATGAAAAGCTAAAAAGTCATAAAAAGTATTTTTATATAACTATCTGGATATGCTACAACTTTATGGTTCTTCTTAAGCATACTGGCTTTGTTGTGTTAAGAAGGAAAATAAGCAGCTCTTCTTCTGGCCTCAAGGTTTATCCCATGAAAAAATCTGTATTCAGTTGTTACCTGAGATAACAGCTTTTTATCTGACAGCTGTGGAGTTTGGTGTTGCTGAGCATGCTTTGCAATAAATTAGCTGAGTTTCTTAACCACTGAGTTTATGGTGAGTTGTTAATAGATAATTTTTTTGGCTTTGCTGATCCAAGGCAACTTGCTAACTGTGTTCTCAGCGAACTGTGAAGTCCAGATGTAGGGATAGGGTCTTGAGACCGGAGTTCCTGGGCATGCTTCTGGGCCTTTCTGGGAAAATCTGACAGCAACTGTCCACAGATGCACTATTAATGGGAACACCTTGGCCTGATGCTGGCTGCTGGGGAGGGCGTGTGCTGTCCAGATCTCTCCCACTAATCTTACTGCCAGGATGTCAGTTGCTCTTGAGGTCA
Source organism: Chloroceryle aenea (assembly GCA_013399075.1). Taxonomy (NCBI): domain Eukaryota; kingdom Metazoa; phylum Chordata; class Aves; order Coraciiformes; family Cerylidae; genus Chloroceryle; species Chloroceryle aenea. Next base: position 66,213 of record VWZY01001833.1, read on the forward strand.
GTAATGGCCATTGGGATTTAGAATGAATGCTGGGGTCTTCAAGCAGGCACCTTCTGTGCTTTGAGGATACTGTCTCCTTTTGTTTTTATGGGTAGGATAGAAGATGTCAGGGAGTGGAGTGGTGTAAATTTCTTCAGAGTGATTTGAAGGGGCTTTTATTTTTATTGGCTGGAGAGTTTATTTAAAACAAAACAAACTTTTTGTGAGTATCCTACCAAAAAAACCCTCCTTCAAGTCCATGCAGGTTTTCCATATACTATTTTTGAAGAGCATGTGTTTTGTGTGCACAAAAGTGCACACACACCACCCCAAAGATCTCAACCAAAGGTGGAGGAAAGGGAACCCTTCTCCTGGCTGGTGCACTCTGAGGAGATACTTGCAACAGGAGAGCGTCATGGTGTGTAAAGGAAATACCAGTTTCAGCTGACAGAAGACATAATTGCATGTAGTAGTCAAATTCTCATTTAACAATTGAAAACTCAGCAGATGTGATAGTTAAGCTGGTGCTGTAGATAATACATCTGCATGTAGCTGATGATATTAGGTGGTCGGATTGTTTATGGAGATTATTCCGGTGGTATACAGGAGATAATTTCTTATCATAAAATGTCTACATAGGTCTATAGCTTAAAACTTTGTAAAGGAATTTGTTCAACTCATTCTACCACACAATCCAAATTCTACAGTAAAATCTCCCTCATTAAGTTTCCACTTACTCATTTAGAAAAGTCTTTGCTGATAGAGCCACTTCCTTTGTCAGTCTGATACCACACTGCTCAATAGATTCATTGCTCTTAACAAAATTTTCAAGAGAGCAAAAGGAATATGCAGTGTGATGTTGTGACTCTGTAATTTGCATCTATAGTTTGAAAGAAATACACCTGTAAGGAGAGCAGTGTATATTTTGAAATAGAGAGTATAGGCCAGTCAAGGGTCATCTGCATCTGTATGCACACTTCAGGAGAACAAAAAGAGCAGAGTCGTGGTGTATCCTCCCCCATGTTCCAAGGCAATATCTCTTTTAACACTGTGATAACTTAAAGGGGATTTTGCCATCTTGCATGGCTTGAAATTTGTTGAACTAAGGAATGGAAGCCAGTCAGAATGTTACACACCTACTGCGTCGATTCAGTTTTGTGTTGAGCTAAGGCAGCTCACTGGGAATCACTAAGGAAATGACTTAAAGGTTCTCTTGAATAAATGGCCAAATCTGGACAGTAAAGTTTCTTTTCAGAGGTTTTATTGTTTTCTTTTGTTTTCTCTCTCTGTTGTGTTCAGTGACCTAAGTCCTGCTCTGCCTAATCAGGAGGAGGAACAGAGGGAAAGGCCTCTTCATGTCAACAAAAATAAGAGCTTATTTTTGGTCCAATGAGCCTGTTAATTAAATCTGCAAGTCCTTCTAATTTGTGTTCCAGAAATATAATCAATATAATGATGGCTAGAGAAACAAACAGAACTTATGGAACACTTGCACAAGTGAACAGGATGAACCTGTTCAGCTCTACTCTCCTACCTGAGGCATTTTCATGAAAGGCAATTTAGTTTGAGCGTTTCAAGAACATTTTAAGTAAAATGTGTTGCTACTATATTTTTGGCCTAAAAAAAAATGAGGGGGGTACCAAAAGGAATGCAAGGATATACTGAAGGTGGGAGCAGCTTTCTCCATCAGTTGTCCCCTAGTCCAAAATATGGTGAGTTTGGATGCTCTGTATGGATTGGGACACTGGGATGAGAAAAGGTCAAAATCTCTGCCTCAGTTACGTGGACTGAGCAGCAGAGGTCGTGGTTCGCAGCCAGCGCACGGCTCCTGCTTGGACCGTCCCAGTGTGGTTTTCATCAGCCTCCCTGTGTGCCGCTAGCTTCAGGAGCCACTGCCACTCTGCCATGCAATTAGGAAAGTCTATAACCAAGCCCATGAAGAAAAAAGATGCAGAAACAAATGCTTGCCATAGCAGCCCACATCCTGTAGCCCTGCAATGCAAGGACTAGTAAAGAAGCTTATTTTCTTGAATTCTATCTGAAACTTAGCTGCTTGTTAACCACATTTAGATAACCTGCTGGTTAAAGCGCTTAGAGAATCTGCTGCTCCTATGTTCTTTTCTGAGTGATTAAATATAGATGATTCCAAAACTTTCACTGTTTCCATATAAAATAGAGTTTCATGTTAAGATAAAGCATCTGAACCCAGGAAATAATTCAGTAAATTGAGTTTTTGTATGCATCTAGGCACTTCTCCTCACCAGCATCGCCATAAATTGCTGTAAACCTTGTACTTAATTCATAGTCAGAGCAGAAGATGAACAAATCTTCAGCGTGATGAATATGTATATATTGAAGACCTGCATCTAAATAAGTGTTTTTAAATCCTGTGCACACCAGTTGTTATGAAGAGATTGTTTTCATGCATATGCTGGGGTGTTGTGGGTTTGTTGCTGTTGTTGTTCAGCACTGGCTAGTTTTAGCACCTTTGCATATTCCCAAGGCAAGAGATTACATAATGGTAGCACAGGAAGCCACCTGATAGAATCCTAGTTCTGTTTGTTCATTCTGCTGTATTTATCTGCGTATCAAAATCTCAATAACCACGTGTGGTTTTCAGTTCAACTGTAGTGCATGGCCATATTGAAAACCAGTATTTTTATTCTTTAATTTTTCAGCTCTATACAATTTCAAAGGCACAGGAAAGGCTCAACTATCTCTACACATTGGTGATGTGGTCCATATTTTGGAGTCCTGTGAAGGTAAGTCAGTTGCCTTCAGGCTACAGGTTTCTCCGTGGGAATGACTTAATCCTTTAACTTCAGGGCAATTCTCTGTGATACAGAAGCAGTTGTCTAATGCTCTGATTTGTATTGGTGGTGGTGTTCTATTTTGAGAAAGAATCTATTCATTTTTGGAGAGCCAAAATTAGAAACATTACAGTGCCTGTGTGCTTTGGGGGAAGCCATTACCAAATGAGGAAGTCATCAAAGTGAATGTAGAGTTTATGAAGTTCTAATATACCCGATGGAAGTTACAGTAGATTGGATGGAAGTTTTAATGGATTACAGTTTTTTGCCTACAAAGTCCTTGTTGCTAGGAGATGCTCAGCACCCTAGTCATCCTGTAGTAGAAGAATGCTATCATGCAGAATGTTAAAGCAGGCTGTAGGTCAGCATGACAGAAACCTTTCTGAAAACCACTCAATTTACTGAACATGCTCAACAGCTGAAGTCCTGGTCAGGTCATGCAGCAGATAGTCAATATGCTGAATCAAACTTCTGTAGTTGATATGTGCAGATATCTGAAGAACTGGCATAAATACAAAATAAATACAGGGAGCTGAAGAATAAGAGAAGGCAAAATTTTATACATTTGTGAAGCTGAAATCAGTGTTGATACTTTAGTGCATTCCTCCACAGTCATGTGACCTCTGCCTTCATAATCTGACTGAATTCTCTCCAAAGTCTGCCAGACCTTCCTAAGTTTTTATTAGTATCAAGGAAGAAGGGTGCTGTTACTAACACACTGTTGGGCATCTGCAAATGGCATTGTCATGATAATGTAGTCTCAGTCTGCAGTGGTATTCTTGACCAGGTAAAGAGTTAAAAAAACTATTTTTCTTAATTTGTTCTATTTTTAAGAGAAATTTGCTGTCTCTGAGGATCAGTGAAATCACTGCTATCACTCATTAGGCTCTTAGTCAACTGATCTATCTCTCAAAGCCATGAGTAATGATTCATGTTACCTCCTGAAAATTGAAAGGCCTGTGTAATTCTTTAGCTTTAATTCTAAGTTTTTTAACTAGGAAAAATTACTTTGGCAAACCAGAAACCTCCTCATCCCTGTGTTGTCTGTTAATTGCAGAGAGAGCATTTCAGGTTTCTGACTCCTGTGGTACGTTTGTGTCAGGATGTCAGCCCCAGCAAACTGAGTGGTGAGCTCATGGGGTTATGTTTTAGATAAAAGATTTTTTGCATCCCCTGCCCTTAACAATCTATGTCATGGCTTGCTTTATGAAGTACCTTTGTTGATGGCTAAATGGAATCTACTGTATTGTGCAAGTGAGGAAATGATCCTTTATCACCTATCTTAAAAAGAAGCTGCCAGGTGCAGCTGAGGAGTAACCAACAGTAACAGTTCTGGTTTTTCTCTTGCGTTCCTTTTATGTGCCATTTTACTTTGTTTTGCACATACAAAATATATGCACAGAAAGTACATGTGCAGTCACAGCAAATGGTATGAAAGATTTTACATGCTTGGTTGTAAACTGGAGAGTCTATGCAAATAAGTCCATTTTAGAAGTAAGTTGGAATTATATTGTTGAGAAGACAGTGGGGAAAAAATATCCCAGTGCTGAAAAATCTAAAAAAAAAAAAGAAATCTGTCCTGAGTCTTAGAGATCAGTGATTCTCTGGTGACTTGTAACACTGCCTTTCTTACAGCACTGTTTGGGGTTTGGGATGTTTTTTATTTTTTTATTTTTTTTATACTTTGGTTGCATGGCCAAAATACCTCTGCTGTTAGAAATCATGAGAGAGAAAATGTGGTCAGGAGGAGTTAATATCTGTTCATGAATCTATAGTCAGAAAATGTACAGTCGTAGTCAGAAAATGCTTTCTTGGGAGTGAAATAGGACTGCCTTTTTTTTTTTTTCGCTGTGCTGGTAATGTTTTGTGATGAGAAGTGTGCACAGTGGATGTGGCTTCTGCTATAATTTACTAAGGTTGAGCTCTTATGTTCTTTGTAGAAGTTTATTGTGATTTAACTGGGGCATAGATGGAACAGAGTCTGGATTGTATTTTAATTGCTATTAGTGCAATACTGTACTGTCTTCATTCAGAAGGGCTTTCCAGTTTTGAGTGGAGCAGGAACCCTGTCACAGCCCTTCATTTTCTTGAGGTTTGAGCTTGAACTTTACACTAGGAAGTTGCTTATTTGAGCTGGATCCAGAAGCTTGTAAATCCTCCTGACAGAAATGTGGTTTATTCTCTGTACATTGGAGGAAGTTGGATATATAACAGCCACACACTCTGTGATTAATACAGTTGTGCATGTGCAAGTCATGCTAATATCTTTCCTCATATCCACTTTAATCTCTGTATTTTTGAAATATCTATTGATTTTAAAACATCCTATACTAGATAGTTCTATGAAACAAAACCCATGACTTCATTATATGCTTTTTTTTATGCACATGTTCTGTCGTACTAAGTGAACTCTTTCTTCCTTTTAGATTGGTACAAGGGTTATCTAGTAAGACGCAAAGGATCAGAGGTAAGATCATGATTTTCACTGCTGTGAGACTGTTTTTGAAGGAATCAACCCAAGAAGTGTTGGTTGTTCAGGGGTTTTTTTTGCCTTTTTTTTTTTTTCAGTATATCAGATAGTGCTGTTATGATCTCTGCAGTCAGCCACCTCCTTTCTCTTTTCTTTCAAGATCAATAACATGATTAGCATTTTGTCCTTGACAATGTTGGTCAATATTTTAAGTGAGGACTGGTAGAAGAAGATAAGTAAAGAAAAAATGACTGTGCCTTCAGGTTAACAGACTGATGAAGATGTAACTGGTAATAACTTCTTGAGTTAATTTGCCACTGAAAGTGTGCTACAATTTTTAGAGAGCATCCATGCAAAGATACTTCAGGTTAGACTTGTGCCTATATTAAAAATGCTTGGTGGAATTTCTTTCTCTGTAGCATGGGAAAATGATATACAAAACCTTCACAGCCACTTCGAAAGGGACATCTGGGGAGCGGAGGGACAACTGTTGGCAGAGAACATGCCATCAGAAAAAATCAAAACAGTCTTAAATTGTGTATTTCTCCTTTTTCTTAATATGTATTCAGTGGCTTGTAAATATTACCAATAATTTGCATTAACTTAGAGTAACTAATTTGTGTTTGTTTTCAAACTGTATGTGAAAGAAACATGTTTTAGTTGCCTTGTGCAAGTATTACGTGCTTGATTTACTGTTCAATTTCATTGCTCAATGACTGCATAACCTAAGAGACAGAGGAATGAATAATTGCTTATCATAATTATGCATAATTTTCTCCAGATTCCTATTTGTTGTTTCTCATGCTGTACAAACTCCAGGACAACTGTATTGTTTGTACAGTTGTACAAATCCTTGTATAACATTTATATTGTACAATATATCTACAATATAAACAAGTATACAAAAACTAAACATGATTTGTTATCTTCCATTTCTAGTGTGTGACAGCTGAGGTGGAAACCAGGGTAGAGATGAGGTGGTTCACCTTAAGTTCTTGGCAATGCAGTATTGCAGTGGAGTGTCTGCAGTAGCTGAGGGTGGAGATGATGGAATAGTTACCCATCCTTCCCCTCTCTTCTCTCAATACTGTAGCAGTTGTTTTAAATGATCCTTTGACATTTCTTTTGGCTCAATCTGCTGTTGCTGTTTATTCTAACTAAAGCTTCAAGTTATTAAAGTTTATCCTAAAATGGGAAAATAGTTCCCATAACTAACCACTTCCTTCTACCTAACTCTTAATATTTCTCAAGGGTTCCATCAAGGTTGACATGCATGTAATATGCTTTACGAAGTATTATTCATTTAATGTAGTACCCTTTCACTAAATTTTCTATTAATGGGACATTGCTTTTCACTTTGCTTCTTCATGGACTCTTTTGAACTTAAATCTTAATGAAAAACTGTGCAAGTGATAAGACAGGACTGTGTTTTGGTTGAAATCTAGTGCTAAAAGAAAACTGCTATAGAAGCTGGAATCTAAGTGAGAGTAAGACTTGGCCAAGTACCTCATGTAGATATCAGTTACCAAACAGAGAAGAACTGAAGAACCACCTAGCTTAACAACCACCACTACAATTGCTATTTAATGTGTGGTTTGTTAAGGATGGGTTGATGGTTAAACATTAACTTAGGATAACTTCAAACACTTGAGCTGTTATAGAGCAAGGACACATCATATTAGGTCATTTTGTCTGGGAACCTTATTTTTTCTACACAAGTCAATTAAAAATGTTGAGAATGTAATGAAATCTGCTTCCTTTGCTACATCTTGCTGCATGGCTGTAGCTAGTACAAAATGAGACCATAATCTCAACTGCAGTGGTGCCACATATATCAAGCAGGGCTGAGAAATTATGGCTTTACTGTCTCCCTCTGGTGTGCATTGCAAATGAATGTTTTGGGTTTTTTTTTTTGTCTTAAAGGAATTTAAGTCTTATATGCAGTGTTCTTGGCTCTAAAGTTAAGTTTGAGTTTACTGCCCTTCATATCAGTGGTCATTTTGTTATTCATCCCAAGTGATTTCCTCCATCTATCAATACTACTTTCACTAGATGCAAGCATCTCGTATCAGCATCTCTCCTTTAGTTTGATAATCAAGCCAATCTCTATGTTAGATGGCATTTTTTTCCTAGAATGAGAACTGTATGGGCTGATGCACAGAGAAAATAAATCTTTACTATATTTATACTGTATGTACTGGGGTTTTTTTGAGAGTAGATGGAGTGATGAGGGTGGAAGAGGGTGTTTCTTATGAAGAAAAATAATTCTGTGCATTCTGTGTTTGTAGAAAATCATATGACAATTTATTATTTTTCTGTCAAATGGGAATGCATCCAACTGGACAGAAAACTAGACAGACAGTAGTTAATTTGGAGATTAGAGTTTATACTCAGTCACAGTTTTATGAAGAAAATGCAAGACGAAGAAAAAAAATGAAAAAGGGGGCTTCTGACAAAGCTCATTTGTTACTTAATTGTTCTTGGACAATAAGAGTGGATTGTGTTTCGATTTTTATTTTTCTCCTTCAACAGGGAATATTTCCTAAATCTTTCATCCATATCAAGGAAGTTCCTGTGGAAAAGAAAAGGTATTGAATTTAACTGGTTTATTATGTTAAGGAACTTGTCTGCTAAAGAATGCATTTTAATCCTTTTCTATGCTTTAAGCACAGGAGCTATAATGTAAAGCTATCAAACTCGGATACTCTTTCATGTTCCTTAAGTTTTCTTCTCGTTCCTAGGCATACAGACAATGTAATACCTGCTGAAATTCCCTTAGTTCAAGAAGTTACCACTACCCTCTGGGAATGGGGAAGCATCTGGAAACAGCTCTATGTGGTATGCTCTTTGTGGCCTGTTAATTAGTCCTATTTATATGTATTGAGGCCTTGTTCAAATTAGCAATTTTTCTTAGATGCAGGGCAGGATCGGGGAGGATTTAAGTTTGGGTTTTTTTTTCTTCATCACTGCTTAGATTTACCCTTTTCTTCAATGGCTTTAAATTAAAAGGGGTGGAATTTCATGCCTTTAGTTTCAACTTTGAATGTCCTGTACATGATAAATTTGTCATAATTGCTTTTTCCAGAGTTGACATATTTCAAGATGGGAGGATCAAACACAACTAAGAATCATTTGGAAAATATTCACCATGTTCACACAAAAGTGTTCAAGGGTTACTGGGTGCATGTAGCTATTAACAACTGGCAATTATAATAAGTCAGCCTTTCACCTTCAATTCCTTAATTTTAAATTTCTTAAAAGAGAAGATTATATTTTTTTCTGTCTTGCAGGAAACATTTTTTTCCTGTGAGCACTCTGACTCAGTACAAAAGTGCAATGACTTTCTTTGGAGGTAACAGTCAAAATGGCCACTGCACCAGTATCTCTGTTGCTGTAGCTGTGACAGCCTTTTGTACATGCTTGTGATGCCCACAGTGTACTGTAGAACCACAGCTGTGATTTATTGTTTGGATTTTGGTTTTGATTGGGTTTTTTGTTTGCTTGTTTTTTAATTATCTTTTTATTTTATTTGGACCTGAAATATATTTGTGCAGACCTCAACTATCCCTTATACAGAGACCAAACCCCTCTTGTAATATTTCACCTCTCCTTGGACTACAAGCAAGATAAAATTTCAATTATACAAGGCTATTTTTTACATTTGCCTCATGAGATATTTTGCACATTGTAACCTGACATGAATCCCTACTGATTCTAGTGACCTGTTTATGAATTTCTGGTCTTGGGGATTAGACAAAAGTGTTAACTGGAAAAAACATCACAAGACCATGAATTCTCCAGTACCTGAGTAGTCTTTTCTAATAGATAACCTGTTTCAACAACTTGCACTGACTGTTCCAGGATCCCTGCCATTGGATTTTGCTTTTTCTCTGTTAAGGCAAAGACATCTTGAACATGGTGCTGTTTTAACTCATTAATGTTTTCTGAAAAATGTCAGTTCTTAATCTTCCTTGTGTTACAGTCAACAAATAACTTTTCCTGTTTCAGTGAATGACACTGGAACGGCTTTACTCATTTCTGTACACTCTTTCACTTATCTCTTCCATGTATTAACACCAGAATTGAATGTTCTTGTTCCCAGCATGCTCTTATCAGTAGCTCATGCAAAAATAAATGGCTTCTGCAACGTTTCTTGTTGGTGAGATTTAGTTAATGAACTCTAAACCAGCACAATTAAAACCAAAATAATGTCATTCCCTGCCCCCATACAAACTGCTTAAATTTCCTGTCCTTTCTTTACAGTCACATGGGAGATTCTCTCCTTAGCAATTTGTGGGATGAGAGGCAGAAGAAAACTGGGCGAAGTACTTGGCCTAATTCTTGCTCCCGCAGTCATTTAGCATTAAATATGACACATACTTCATTTGTCAGTACCAATATTTCACTTCAGCTTGAAGCCTGTAAACTCCTGTTTACTTATATGCCTTAGACCAACAAGAAGGAGCGGTTCCAGCAGGTGCAGTCCATGATGTATGACTTAATGGAGTGGCGCTCACAGCTGCTGTCCGGGACTTTGCCAAAAGATGAACTCAAAGAGCTCAAACAGAAAGTCACTTCCAAAATTGACTATGGTAACAAGTAAGTGACCTCTGTTGCTTCTGAAAAAAATGGGTTTCTTTTAAAGCATTCAGCTAGAACAGAGATGGTGATTAAGTTTTCTTGTTTGTAGTTTTGTGTCTCATTAATGTGAGATTAGACATACGGAATCTTTCTTTTCAAGCTTCTCGCTGTTGTTCCTGTGGTAATAGTAGGTACCATGCTGAGGCTTCTTGTAGCGAGTAGTTTTCTCAAAGTATTAATATACTTGTTAATTACATATATATGAGCTTGTCAATTGTAAAGATTTGAAGTTGGCCTTTATATACCAATAAAATCAGTGTTTTGGGGACCCCAAACTTCTCCATCTTCACAAATGCATCCTACCCCCAATAGTGTTATGTTACCACTTCAAAAGTGGTGCTGAGACACCTTTATGTAGTGGATGAATGGCAAAAGTCCCAAGTCTTAAGTGTCCAGAGCCTTTGCTACAAGCACCACACCAGCACTCTACATGGATGCTTTCCAATTTATTAGGGAAATTCCAGGCAGAACTTCTGATTGCAGAAGTGAAACCACCAGGGATAGAATAGCTACTTGACAAAATGCTTTGTCTACTTCTTTTTAATTAAAAGTCACTGCAACACAACACATTTTTGGCAAAAATGGTTATGTAGGTTTGAGTGATGTTCCACCAATTGATAAGGGGGGAGAGAGAGCTTGCTCAACAAATCCATGTAGTATTTGTTTTATAGGCATTGGAATCTGTTTATAAACTGCGTTTAGCTATTGCAAGTGGCTGTGGTTATTGTGGCCTGAAGGCTTCTATACAGCCCCAAGCCTTTAGTTACCTGTGGTTACACATAAGCACTGACCGCAGGATGTTACAAAACTCAACTTGTTCACTGTGATTTGTGATCACTTCTGATCAATTGTACCCTCACGGAACACCCTCGGGAACACACATATCCTGCTACACTCTGTGGAGCTGAAGGGTCCCCCAGGATACGTTTTACTGTGAAACACTGCAGTGGAAGAAGCCTAGCTCTGATTACAACAGCACTAACATTTCTTTGCTTTCAGACTTTTCACACTTCTCCTTCCAAATCAGGAGACAGTAAACTGCTTCCTTTTGAGGAGCATGGGTTGAAGGGCTGTTTAAAATTATTTGGGGTTGTGCAAGTTAGGTAGCATTTGGAAGTGCCTGAAAATGTGGGGTTCAGTTGTGATGGGTGAAGGAAACTTCCCCGTTTGTGGAGAAGGAATAAAGGGGAATGACACTGGAGGCTGAGGGAGATTGAACATCAAATCAGGAGAGGTGGTGGATAATCAGGTAAAGTGAGAAAGATGGCTTGCAGTCTGGTACAGACTGTTTGAAGCAAGATGAAGAGTGCCATTTGGGCAGCCAGTACAGTTGAGAAATTGTGAAAGGTACTGTCTGCCACAGAGTAATTTTTAAGGAGGATGGAGGAGTGCGATGATAGGGAAGAAAGGGTAAATCTTGGCTGAGGTGATACCATGATGCTATGGGCAGCAATATGTTGGATGTATGGAGGCAAGACTTGAGATATGGGGTAAAAGAAAAGAAGAGCAGAAGGAAAAAAAGCATGATTTGTATGAGAGCAAAGGACAACAAAGCATAGTAGTTTAAGTAACAGCACTGGAAAAGTAAGAGAGCAACATAACAGCAGAAAGTAACAGGAACAACCTACACATATTGATTACAAATGTTGTATGTTAAATGGCAATTGCTTGAAGTCACTGAACATGTTGCATCTGTTTGATGTGCTAAGCATTTGTATGCTTTGGTGACATTATAGTAAATTCCTAAAATGGATGAACACTCTAAACAGCTTGAAAAGAAAATTAGGGCATTTAGCTATTTTTTTTCTTCAATCAAATACTGTTGCCTATCTTTAAACTTACCTGATGGCTTTAAAACTCAATTGCTTTAAAACTTGTGCCTTACATTTCTAAGTTTTATTTTTATAGAAGGAAATCACCCTGCTGTTGTGCTCTTTGTATTTTCACAGGATACTTGAGCTAGATCTGATAGTTAGAGATGAAGATGGAAATATCTTGGATCCAGATAAAACCAGTGTCATCAGCCTCTTTCATGCACATGAAAAAGCGACTAATAAAATCACAGAGCGAATTAAGGAGGAAATGGTAGGAATGAGTGGCCAAATGTAATGATTCCTTTACTACAATGAAAATAAAAATACAATGCAGTGGTTGAAGGATGTAACCTTTTACCATAAAAGTTGGTGGAAAATTTTGCCTCTGACTGAACTAAGAGTGGATTCACACTCATGGGTTACAAGTGTGGCTAAGCCTCAAATCAAGTTAGCTGCATTTGCGTACTGGATTCAGGCTGCGGGCTGGGCTGAGGGCTTGTGTCTAAAGGTGGTTCTAAGCCCATTCTTTCCTTTGTAAATAGAATATGTCTCCTCATTGGATCTGTGGGCTACTTGATAGGCTGATTTGTGTATTGAGTAGTCACATAGTTGGAGTTTACGCTGGAAGCTATGAGTAACCACAGCCCTTTTTAGAAGAGCTGGTGACAGCACTAGTTATTCACTATGCGTTGCTGCTGCCTAGTCTCAAGGAGCTGATGAATTTCAGCTCACTAAAGAGGAACTCAGGTGAACTCAACATAATCTTGTTGACATCAGAAGTTAGCTTGCCTAAGCAAAGCCTATCAGTGCATAAATTTCACCTGTTAAAATGTAAAGCAGGTGACTACACTTCCTTGACCTTTTTCTATAATAAATCTTTTCAGGGACTTGTAAGATAATTGGGTTCACTTATTCATTCATGAGGAAATAAACAGTAATAAAGCAAGTAAGACACTTGAAAAAAAGAAGTTGGGCTGTCATGACACTTCAACAATGCCCATGACAAATCACTGGAAAACATCTTATGAGTTCTCAGGAGTGCAACTAAGTAAAGCTTGCTTCCCAGACTGCAAATGTAGTAACGGACAAGAGAAGGAAAATTAACTTGTCCATTGCAAGCAGCCTGATTTTTCTTTGCAGGAAAGGTATTGAACACATGCATATACAGGAGGGAAATGTAACCTGGCTCTTTGCTCCTGAGTGAAAAGAGGTGTAAGATTTTTAAGAAATTAAGCTTTCTAGAGGTGAAGGGAGAAGGGATGAGAAACAGATGAACTGTTGAGTTCCTTGGAAATAATCATAAAATGTAATAATCCCTGTTTCATTTCTAAAAGGAGACACCTATGTGAAAGGATAATATGCTTAGAATCCCATACCAAGGAAGTTCTTACTCCTACTAAGTCCCCCAAGTACTGCAAAAAATTGATTTAAGGCATCTCTGTCATCAGCTGCTTCATTATTTGTGCACGGAGGCAGCTCCCTAGCCTGGGTGAAGTGTTCTGAAGAACCCAGTCTTAGCTCTCTATCTCCTTGCATACATTGAAGGCTCTGAAGAGGAAGGCAGGATCTTCCACACCTATGGCACTTGTGCACCTTCTAACCTGTTAATGTTCTAGGTTCATAGTAGAAAATGATGTTGATACACTGGTGAAGCCTTCTGGAGGATCAGAAACTTATTTGCTTGTCGTGTCTGTGTTAGTAAGCAATGCCTTTTAGAGGAATACACTGGGCAATGCTTACTTGCTGAAAACCAGTATTTTTACCTAATTTTTCTTTGCTTGTTCAAGACGAACTGTTACCTATGATAAAAACTGAAACTGCTTGTAGTATCCTAACATTTGAATTGATAGATCTAGCTAACGATTTTCCTCCAGTCAAAGGATCAGCCAGATTATGCATCGTACTCCCGAATGTCTTCATCCCCCACCCACAGCCTCTATGTCTTTGTGCGGAATTTTGTTTGCCGGATTGGAGAGGATGCCGAACTCTTTATGTCTCTCTATGATCCACAGAAATCAACCATTATAAGGTAAGCTGTCAGAGAGAGTAGCGAAAGGAGCTAGTCAAAATAAAGTCAAATAGTTGCTCACATGGTAGTAATGCAGAGGATGTGTAAATAAAGAAAACAAGAAGGAAAGGGAAGTGTAGCTGGATCTAGCTGGCAGCTATTTGAAGAACTCTAGGGTAAGGGGTCCTAAGTATTTTTGTAGGTAATTGCTGGATTGAACATTTCAGAATTCTGGAGAAGCCTGAGACTGCTTCAGAATTAAGACATTGTTCTTGATGGGAAATATTGTGGTGCCTGGAGTAAAGTGCTGAAAGAAGGAAGGGGACCAAATGGGACTAAACTATAAATTCAGCGATAGATTAAGGTTCTGTTGAGTATACCTGGCAGACTAAGGTCATGTTTCCTCAAAAGAGAAAAGTGCCATTCTGGGTAATGTTGAAGTTATTTTTCAAAGTTTTCTGCTGGTATTTTGTATAGCTTTTTTTCTTGTTTTTTCAGTCTGATATTAGATTTAAACAATTACCAGAGACTGCTGTCTGCTATGCAACCTTTGTTATGCACTGTGATAGGGAAGAATTTTGAAATCACCTGACAAGTAGGTTTTTTATCTTCTAAACAGTGAGAACTACTTGGTGAGATGGGGGAGAGAAGGCTTTCCGAAGGAAGTTGATATGCTCAACAATCTTAAAGTAGTATTCACAGTAAGTGTTGTCCAGTTTACTTTGTATTTGCAAATTGGATTTTCTCTTCTCTGTGGTCACTACCGAACTCCTGAAGACTGAGCAAGATGAAGAAGGAAGCAGAAGTAATCTTAGAGCAAGAACCATTCACTGAGTGCTTTGAGGCAGTGACAGTGCCTCACTGTCCTTTCTTCAAATCCATTTGCTGCCTCCTACGTTTACTGATGACTTGATTTTTATTTATTATTTTTTTAATCTGCTGTGCCACTTGATTGTTACTTGTTTCTATTTCTACTTTAGCTTATACTTTCTTCTAACTTCAGCCTGTCAGTTTTTCATCCATTCTGTGGGCTCAGTCTGTCATGGTAGTGGTTTTGGTTTTGCTATTTTTTTTTCTCCATTGGTTGGTTGGGGTTTTTTCCCCACTGATTACTGGGGCTCAAGTTATTACTGGATGTCCTATTTAAATTTCACAACTTGTTTCTTCCCCAAGTAATAGTGAAATTAATTTTTGTCTGCATTTTAGGATCTTGGAAATAAAGACCTCAGCAGAGACAAAATTTATTTAGTTTGTCAAATAGTCCGAGTTGGAAGTATGGATCTCAAAGACAGTAAGTCAAAGAAATGCACACACGGACTGAGGCGGCCTTTTGGAGTGGCAGGTAACTGATGTCTCTGGTGCTGTAACTGAAGCAGGACCCAGTGATAATTGCCAGCCTTGAACCACACAATCTACCAAGACATGTCAAAATACAATTTAGCTACAGGAACTATCTTCTATATTTGATTTTTTTAAGTCTATGAAGTCTGCATACACATTAGCCTTTTAGTTCAGGTTAGAAATGTGCTTTTGAATTTAATTTTCTAAAAATTCTTACTTCCTGTTCCGCAGTGCAAACCAAAGCGCGGTACCAGAGTATAAAAGACTTCCTTGCAGATTAGACCAAAACTAGTCTGAAGCAATTCTTCCTTCACTCGTCTGTAGTATGGACTTGGCACTAAACATTCTGCCCCACAAATCCAACCCTACTGGCCTACGCTGCTTGCTAGTGAAAAAAATCCTTCTTTACCTTGAGGCACAAGAACACTAATGCACGTTTTTTGTAGACAGGAGGAAAAATATTGCAATGCTTTTACCTTTTGATGGTTTTTCTTTTATTCTTCTAGTTATGGATATTACAGATATCATAAAAGGAAAAGCTGAAAGTGATGAAGAAAAGCAGCATTTCATTCCCTTTCACCCGTAAGATGACTATGGATATATTTTTATGAGTGCAAAAATATTTCTTTATCTCTTTGGCTGTAACTATCTGTGACAAGTTTGAAGAGAAAATAATTTTTCCCTGTTAATAATTTTATATGCTAATAGTGCTAATTATTTAGGTATCACTTCAGAAGGCATTTAAGGCTTCCCAGGGGATACATAGCATGTAAAATGAATGTGTAGTTCTATGAATGTGTTCCTTCAGACAGCCAGTACCATGTCCTTGATAAGAAAACCCCAGTGAAATAATTATCCATACCCAACTGTAAGCTTTACAATTACAGATAGCTAGTAATTTTTATGCTTGATTCTGTTCTGAATTTGAGAAAAAATCAGAGTAAAAATTGTCTTACAGTTAAAAAGTAGTTGAATTGTCATATAACAACTATCTTCAAAAGAAATAACCAAGTGATACTTGTAGATCCAATACCAAGATGACAGTATGTACAGGAAACATGTTTGTGCATTCTACATACCACTGCTGCTATGTACTGTGGAGAATAAATTTATTTCTGAAACACCCAAGAAGAGCACACTGGTTTATTATTTTCACTTTATGTGAGATTTTGGTTCTTATTTCAAAAGTAGCTAAAAAAATTCAAATTTCTTTCGTCAGGCCGTTTATCAGAGAAAGCAGGCTGGGCTGGGCTGCTGGGGAATGCACTCCTGCTGTGCCTGTGCCTACAAAATGATGAGCTTTCTTATTGTCAGTCTGGCACAAAATGCCATTCCTGAACTTGTCGATTTAATCTTTTTTACTTCACTGTACACATAAGCTTAACGTGAGTGGTCTGCAACTTGGAGTGAGAGATAATGAAATTGCAGAACAAAGCAAGGTCAAGTACAGCCAAGAGGACTGGGGCTGTTTGTCATCTATGTTCTGAATGTGTTTGATGTATCTAGCACTCACTTCCTAGTAGACACTGTTTTTTTTTTTCCTCCTGCAGGGTAGTGGCAGAGAATGATTTTTTACACAGTCTCCTAAGCAAAGTCACTGCATCAAAAGGAGACAGTGGTGGACAAGGTAAAGCAGAGGGGCTTTATAATTTATTATTTTTTAAGCAAGGTAACAAGGTCTTCTTGTGGGTCTCCATTTTATATTGTTTACATTTTAGAGTGATAGCATGGTTTGGGCTGGAAGGAACTTCTAAAGGTCATCCAGTCGGACTCCTCTGCAGTGAGCAGGGACATCCTCAACTAGAGCAGGTTGCTCAGAGGCTCTTTGAGTCTAACCTTGAATATCTCCAGGGCTGGGGCCTCAACTATACCTCCCCATGCAGACTTTTATGTCACCTTTGGAACTGGAAGTGAAGAATCATGAATTCATTACAGAATCTTGAAGGCTATTTAAGTTTGTAGCTAGAGAATTGGATTATAGAGCCTTTACTTACAGCTGAAGGAAGTGGGGGAAGTGAATGCTTATCACCATTTTGGTGGGTAGAGGAGCCCATCATCTGAAAAGAGGGGCTTTTTTTTTCCTTGCCAGAAGGGTAAACTTTTTTTTTCTCCCCTCTTAATAGGTCTCTGGGTAACTGTGAAAATGCTCGTTGGAGATGTGATTCAAACTAGGAAGGACTATCCACATCTTGTAGACAGAACGACAGTTGTTGCTAGAAAGCTGGGATTTCCTGAGATAATCATGCCAGGTAGGGGGAGCTTTGTTCCATTATTACAGAATGGATTTCTTTCATTCCTTAAATTAATAAGCATCAGCTGCAGCCTTATTTACTTCTGTAAGGGGTAACTCAGCCTTTTTAGAATTAATTCTTCCTGGCATGTTTTTCTGTAATATTAGAGGCTTCTATAAAACAGTGCAATCCTTGGGAAGTATTTTCTAGTACTTAAATACAAAAAATAAAATTAAGGCAGTAAGGGATAATCCCACCTCCTTGTACACATTTTACTTGTCTTCTAAGTAGATTATGGTAGATGCTTACTTGAATTGTTAAGTAACTTTATTTTTTTTGTAACTTACTGCTGTCCTTTGGTGGTAATAAACATGTAAGTTTGCAATATCTTTTTTTTTTTTTAATGTGTATTTATGCTAAAATATTTTCAAATGAAAATCACTTGCTGGCTGCAGTGCTCCCTTTTAAAAAACACACACACCCAGAACCTCCAATTCCAATCTCCATACTTCTTTTAAAAGTAATCATGGATTTGTTCACAAGAGAAAAATAAAGTATGAAGCTCCCTGTAGAACGAGAGCTGCGAATTTGGGGAAAATTCGTTAATGGCATCAGCAGTGACTTGGCCAGCAGGTGTCAGTGCAGGACGAGAATTGCCTCAAGTCACTTGGAGGACTCCCGTTTGGTTCGGTTCACATCGTAGCTTAGAGATGAAAATTTAAGTTCAGATGGAAAAGAAAACATTTTTATCTGTTTCACAGCACGAACAGCAGTACTCTTGTTATGTTCAGTTGACCCAATGCTCTCACAACGTTTTAATTGTTTTTTAACCTTCCCTTTTTTTAGGAGATATAAGAAATGACATCTATATTACACTGCTGTATGGAGATTTTGATAAATACAACAAAACAACTCAGAGAAATGTAGAAGTGATCATGTGTGTCTGTGATGAAGAAGGAAAAATGGTGCCAGTAAGTTGTTCTTTTTCCTGTGTGATGGACATAGAAACATGAGTTACCTTACAGAAGTAAGCCTTGAACTTCTTATATTTTTATAAAATACCATTGTGCAAAAACTTGCACTTCCCTCAGTTGTCATCCTGTAACATCTAATAAATTTTATGATGCTTTAAGTGACATATCTATTAAAGTTCTATAAATGTCCTGCAATAAAACTGTAAAGAGAAATATCACTGAGCTCTTTTAGCTGTGCCAAGGAACAAATGCTGCTTCTGACAATTATTGCATTCTCACTCTGGGGTCTTTCTTGTGGAAATTCCCAGGGGATTGCTATTTGTATATAAAAATGTCACAAGTACAAACACTTGTTCCAGGAAGACTGTGTCATTGTCTTTTGAATTAATTACATGCAAATAACTCAATTAGTGACAAGAGGATTGTGGACACTGTACCTATGCAACATAAATATTTACAGCGTCTTTTGCTTGTCTGTTGCCATTTGGAGAATTTTGTGTCTTTTCCTTAGGGCTTTTTTAAGTTTATTATTTGGGGAGCTTTCTGGCCTTTTCCTTTCTGAGCTTTTTACTGTTGACTACACCAGTACTGTGATCATGAGGGTGAAATCATAATGATGTTTCTTGAGATAAAGATGGAGTAAGTCACTGTGGTTCATGATGTGAAGTATGTTTATGAACTACAATGAAATATTCGACTGAAAATTTAACTTGGAAGCTTGAATGAAGAAAATCCTAAACGGACACAATGCATAGGGTCCCACAACAATTTGGAACCCTGATTACAAAAATATCCCTACCTGTATGTAAGAAAAAAACTGAATCCCCTGACTTGGATGTGCAGGAGTTAACTGTTGTCAGATGAACTTCTGCAACCTTTATGCTGTCTTTTCACAAATAGTGTCTTTAAAACACATACACCAAAGTATTCTTTAAAGGAATTAACCTATTTCAATGCATTAAATCTTGCCTTCCAATATTATGTAGGTTGAGTACTGCAGAATCATCTCTTCTGCAAATGGCAGGAGAAATTGGATTTGTCGCTTTGGAACATACAGTTCAGATCAGAGACAATCCTGCCTGCTTTCTCGGGGCAATATGCCTTAGAAAAGCTTAAGCAACTGTTCTGAGGAGTTAATAGAAATGCTGTTGAATGCAAGTAATAACAAAAGTAACTCATTTTCCCTTCTAGTCTCAAAAAAACCCAAAACCCAAAAACCAATAAACTGTCACACCAATGAATTTATATTAACTTCAATGTTTCTAATTATCCATGAAACCAAAGAGGTATCTTATCACTAAACAGGAACTTGGTCGTCTCTGGTTGGGTATTGAGCTAGTTTCAGTTGAAGTTCCAGCACTACATTGGCTGTTGCAAGTGAAAGTTTTCTGTTTCAATGTATTCTGTGACATTCACTGGAAACAACTCAGGACATAAACCTTGAAAAATAATAATTCAGGCACATGAAACATACCTTTCTGCAGCTAAATCACTCCGACTAGACCTCACAAATCATCCTCTGGTATCAGCATCATGCTCTTTTGTCACAAGGCATCCTGGTGTGTGACGCAGACTTCTACAATCCACAGGATTTGCAGGAGGAAAAATTGCACCTTGGCAATAGTTAGTGTAGCCTGTACAGGGTCTCTTTCATCTGTGTCTTCAGGATAGAGTTTAGTGTGTTTGCTGTTTTCATACACTTTAGTTTCATATCTGATGCCTGGTATTGGTGATTCATTTTTCATTAGCAGCATTAACAGTTACTTTGCCTGTACAATCCTCCACCAGTCAGCTACAGCAGACAGTTGCAGGCCCTCTCATCACAGATTCACTGAATAAACTGAATTCTCACTATTGAGACAATTTTTGAACCTGATCACATCTTGAAGTTGCACCTGTACTAGTTCTGATAGTCCTTAGAGAATGGACAATTCTAAATGTTGAAAACATGCAGGAAGGTGCAGGATTAGTGCCTCTTCTTTTAGTTTGAAAGTCACCTCTGGTATGCAGCCAAATACTTCTGAGTTTCTCCTCAAACAGAGTATTTTCAAGTGAATGAGAGAAATGGAGTAATGAAGAGAGATTATTTTTGTGTTTCTTCTACTAAGGGAGATGAAGTCTTGGTTATTTAAGCTCACTCGTTAGAGAAATCAAGTCTGTGTGTGCTCATCACCCAGCTTCTCTGAGCACGTGCTGTCACCCCTGTAACATGCCCCGCAGCACTAGGTCCTGTGTAAATATGGAATACATTATGGAACTGTATGTTCAGAGGCTTGGCAAAGGCAGTACCTGCATATTACCAACGCTTCCTTTCTGCTGTGCTTTCATTATTACTTAACTTTGTGTGACGCTGTATCCAAATTCCATCTGCTTGATGAGGACAGGTCCTCTGCTGCTCCATACGCGCTGGGCCTGAACCTGCCGCTTTCAGGGCACGCCTGCCAAGGCCCGACGCTGGTGCAGGAGCGGGGCCCACTAACTGGGAAAGGTTCTTGCTCTGCTGCTGGGCCCAGCTCTCTGTGCTGCTCCCTGCCAGGTGGGAGGCATGAGGCAGGTTCAGGCTGAGGGCGGGAAGCAGAGCTGGGGCCAGCCTGGCTGAGGGCGCTGCGGCCGCCGTGACTCTGTGGCCAGGTCGTGGCGAGGTGCAGAGGTACAGCCGCCGCGGGAGGTGTGGGGAAGGACCCTCACTGATGCTTTCATTGATTTTGCTCAAGTTATACAAATTCATGAGCCATTCAGCACTTTCTTCCTTTATTTAATTTATTTTTTTAATTTCTTTTGTAAGAATGCTGTTTGCTTGGGCGCGGGGGACAGGCCCGTGAGTGAGTACCGATCAGTTCTGTACTACCAGGTCAAACAGCCACGTTGGATGGAAACATTGAAGGTACCGTGGATATGTTGTGTTTTGTTGTTTTTTTTTTTCTTCCATTTCTTCATTCCTCACACAGAAAAGATGTACAAGATCAGCTTTTTTCTTAAAAAAAATAAAGAATAAAAAAATTGGTCCTGAATACAGCTGGAAGGATAGATCCTTAATCATGCATCAGTAATTAGAGACATATGATTACTGAGGCTTAAAATTTGGCCTAGAAAATGATGTTAAGATTTTTGTGAAGCAAAACAAATGAGGTCTTCTTAGATAACCTGATGTCCTAGCACAGCTCATCAAAAATGAAATACTTCATTTGTTCTTATGTGTTCAGTTGCATGAGAAAAAGAAAATAATTGAAAAAAGGTTTGCAAGCCATCGCCCCCCCCCCTTTGACCCCAAACAGTATGATTTTAGAGAGAAAAAAAGTCTTGTATTTCTTTAGAGACACACCAATCATTATCTATCTTGAAAGGGAAAATGCCCAGAAGCTTCTAGAAGTAGTTCTTATCAAGCATGTCTCAGGCTTTTTAGCAAGCATGATTGTTTTTGAAGGCAATATTGAAGACTATATTACTGTGCAGTTACTACACTGAGATGTGTTGCTGACATGACAGAGAACAGGGAGGGAATGCACGTGTCATTTGAAACAGAAGCATATCTGTTGTTTAGAAAACCTTGACCCACCCTCTTTTTTGTTTAATATGCTAGTTCCTTTTTAAATTCTCCTGTACTTCAGACTTCTGTACAGAATCACTAGCAGTAGGTCCTTTTGAAAACTGTAGGTCATGTGAAGGAGTGTTATGCAGTAAGAATTGTGAAGGGAAGCTGTGAATGAACACAGAGGAGTACAAGTCTTAAAAGTTTCAGAACTGTAAGCTTGATAATGCAGAATTTGCTTGTTCTGCTG
>VWZY01001833.1:88287-115721 GCA_013399075.1 Chloroceryle aenea
GTTGTTTTTTTTTTCTGTCATTGGCCTTGTCTTGTCATGTATTTGTTGTAAGTAGGTACACTACTTGAAGAATAAAGCAGTTGCAAGTTCCCGGGATTCTACTCAAGACTTTGAAACTTAATTTAATCACAAAAATATACTTAATATATTTTGCTAGAACGTTTTAATCTTTGTCACCTGTTTATTAAACTGGTAATAAAGATGAAATGTGTAAGCTTCATAGTGCAGAGGTGTTGCATAATTCTGTATGGTTAACAGGATAAGTAACAATACTGCACTATACTTATTTTCAAGTGTATAAACACCTTTATGCTTTAACTTACAGGGTTCAGTGATTTTTTTTTTTTCAGTTACTTCTGTGGTGGTGCTAGACTTTGAGCAAAGCTGAACAGCTAACTGTTTATCAGCTATTTCTGCTACTGTGACCAGGCTCAGTAGTTTTAAGTGACCTGTGAAAGGTAATACGGAACCAGTATAACCACCTTCACTCTCTTCCCCTCCCTACCTCTAATTTCTCTATTTTCTCATTTTACAAAAGGTAGCAGTCCCTATCGAAGACATGCAGAGGATACATCTGCGCTTCATGTTCAGGCACAGGTCATCTCAAGAGTGTAAGTATGGAGTTTTTACCTCTAGGGAATTTGAATTCATTGGTCGATAGTCTACTGAAAATACTTTACTTTGCAGCTAAAGATAAAGGAGAAAAGAATTTTGCAATGGCCTACATAAGATTAATGAAGGAGGATGGAACAACCCTTCAAGATGGCATCCATGATTTGTTAGTCCTGAAGGTATTGGAGGAGTGTTTTTCCTTTCCTTTCCCCCGCATGACGCCTTTTTTCCATGCTGTTGCCTTACATTGCATTGTTTGTTTTCTCAGTGCTGAATTAATTTTATTATTCTATATAAGAATTATTCCATCAAAATAGTATGGGTTTAACAAAAACAAAAGTGGATGTAACTTGTTCTATGGTCAGTAAATGTCACTTTAAATTTTAATGTGCGAGAGGTGTTATCTAAGTGCAAGGTGAGATGGTTACTCTTTCCACTATTTTTCTTGGAGTTTGTGCTTTTGGCCTTCTGTAGTATAGAGTAAGACATGCTAAAGCTCAGTGCCTGGATGTGTATCCTTACTCTTGCTGAAGAGGGGGAAAGTGTTGTTCTGATTTATTTAGAATCTTTGTCACATGAATAATCAGTGAGTGTAATCTTAGGGAATTGATTGCTTGAGGCTGCTCTGTGTAGTTACTCAAATACAGAAATGAAAGTTTGAGGAATTTAGTTTTGGATGTGAGGACTAGTTTTGGGTAGCCCTGATTGGACACAAGTAACATACTGGACTTTAAACTGAGTCAGGGAACAGAAATTTCAAGAGTTGTTTCCCCTCTTGGAAAATAGTGTCTAACTAAGAACCAATAGTTCCTTCCAATACAGAAGTAATTTCACGTCAGCTATTTCTTAGTACTCTTAAGTAAACTAGTTAACTGTTAACCTTAATGGCAAGTGAGATGCATACAACTAAATCTAGTTGTTTAGGTAGTCCAGTCAAGATTAAAGGCAGTGTATAGTTAGTTATCTTCTCTTCATTGATAGCAATACTAATAAATACTTAGGCCAGAAGGAAAATAATGATTGAGTTGTATAACTGGTTCATGATGGTTACAAAATTCCCTCTAATTCATTCCTGCATTAACCTGGTAATTTTTCTTTGCATAGATGAGAAATGCTAGATGGAGTTGACCTAGTTTATGTTTGGGGAAAAAAAAAAGAGGCAGATTTTCTGACATATGCTTGCTTATTCTAGTATTAAAAGCAGTAATGGTAAGCTGTAATTGTTTTAAACAGTTGTGCATCTGGCCTCTCAAAATAAGTGATTTGCAAACTGCAAAGTTTAAACAGTGTACTTCATTTTCACTGCCTTGAGGCAGTGAATCTTTTTCAGAGGTTTTTGGATCAAAATTTCAAGTCATTTCTAAGGAGTAGTTATTTGGCAAGCTTGATACTATCATAAGAATTAGTAATGCTGTCTATTCTGCTGCAGAAGGATTGTGCCTTTTGTCTGACTAGGTCTCTTAGTCATCAGTTTTTAACCTTACTTCCTGTTCCATGGGAATTAGAGACAGCTCACCTACGGTCATAAAATCACACAGAAACTCAAAGCTTTAGAAAAACATGATAGATTATGGGGTTTGTAACTTCTTGTTTATGCACCATTTCAGACTTAGGGTCTGCTGTGAAGTCAGATCTGCCATGGTGGTATAGGTTCAAGTGACGGAGCTCATAAGCTCGTTGGGGCAAATAGTCCACAGAAACCTTTTTTTTTGTTTACTTTTGTGGAAAGTACAAAGTAAGTCTAGCTTTAAATCCAGTGGTGTGAAATTTGTAATGAATAATATATTGTTTTTCAGGGGGACAGTAAAAAGATGGAGGATGCTAGTGCTTATTTGACACTGCCTTCTACACGTCAACACGTAGAAAATAAAGGAGCGACCATAGTCAGGAACTCAAGTATTATAGGGGGGCTTTCAGTAAGCTCACGGGATGCATTTTATATTTCAACTCTTGTTTGCTCTACCAAGTTAACTCAGAATGGTATGTATCTTCTAAACAGGTACAAGTTTTAGAGAGAAGACATTTGCAGAAATGATAAATCATACTTGAAATTTTAATATCTGTCTGTTTATTTTCTGTTAGTGGGCTTATTGGGTCTCTTGAAGTGGCGTATGAAGCCGGAGCTGCTTCAGGAAAACCTGGAAAAACTGAAGATTGTGGATGGAGAGGAAGTTGTGAAGGTGCACCTTTCTATAGTTATTCTAATAATAGTTGTTTTTCATTTCCTTTCACACTGTGGCAGAAAAAAAGTGCTACATAGTTAAAAAAAAGAAAAAGAAACCTCAGTTTCTTTTTTTCTTTCTACCTTTACCTTGATTATGGTAAAGGTAGAAACTTGAAAAAGCCTGTAGTGTAGTGCCTTCATTAGGGATGGTTTGCAAAAGACATGAACAAAGCTCTGCACTGGAGGGAGCAAGGAAGTGAGCACCTGGACGGGATTCTTCCAAGTGTGAGCCACCTTTTTTTCTCCCTGTTGCTTCCAAATATCCGTGGTATTGGCTGCTGTTAGTTCTTAATATCAATTTACCTGTTGATATTAAAAAATACCAACTTAGGTACCAAATTAAGTGCTTTGTTAACTTAATTATTATAACATGAATAAAAAGATGTTAATATTTTGGAAAACAAGAGGCACTATTAGATTTGTGTTACTCTTTTAAGTAAGTGTTGGATGTCTCTAACACTAATGTTTCCCAGATGTCTTGGATGTCTCTAAGTCAGGAGAACTTAAAAAACCCCAATGTTTATTTATTTATTTTAAGCTAAAGAAAGATTTGGGTCCCAAGTCACTGGGGTACTTTCCTTTGATTTAACATGGGCTTTGAAGCAGATCACAGAAGTATGAAGTGTTTTTTTATTAATCACCACGTATATGTGAAAAGAGCAAGTACTAATCTGTATCCCTAAGGAACTAGGAAGGCAGTTTTAGATAGTTACGTCATTTCTATAATATTTTTAGCTTTTCCATAAGCTTGGAGCTAAAGGTGTATTAATGATTACTCATGTGTCTAGGGATGTAGGTTCTGAAGTTTAAGGAACTAGAGCCTAAATCCATACAAGTAGGTGCTGTATTTAGGTGATGTTTCAGTGAAGGCTTTTAAAATTCTAACTTGAGAGAAACCAAGTCTACTATCTGAAAAAAATGACTTGTGAGATTTTCCAAGTTGAGTTGGATGCCAGTTTATCAGTTCATGTTGTTCTGTAGTTTCTCCAAGATACGCTGGATGCCCTCTTTAACATCATGATGGAACATTCCCACAGTGATGAGTATGACATTCTCGTCTTTGATGCACTGGTAAGAATAAGTATCAAAGTATTTTAATTCTCTAAGTGAAGAGCCCTATAAACTTGCACAATCTCTCAAGTTATTTCAGGGAATTAGTCTTTAAATCCCCGCAGAACAGATGGAATATGAAGAGTTTTTAAAGGAATTTGCTTTTCGGTTAAATATAAAGTAGTGGATTATCAGAAATATTTTAGAAGATTAATATTTAAATATTAAAGTGTGACTTGATGACAAATGCTAATTATGTCTGTCTGTTTAGATATATATCATAGGACTTATTGCAGACCGTAAGTTTCAACATTTTAACACTGTTTTGGAGGCGTATATCCAACAGCATTTTAGTGCAACGCTGGCATACAAGTAAGTTTGTTTTCACCTCTTTTTTTTTTTACCTTCTAAACCTCTACCACCACATTAAAGGAAGGAAATCTGTAAAGAAAGTAGATCCTGTTTGTGACTTTTCTGTAATTAATGATGGCTGTTGTTTTGATGCTGCTGTTTGCTTATCTTGAAACAAACCTGTCTGTGAGAAGCGCAGATGATTTCAAATGTTGGGAAATAGTAAATGATTCTTTGACGTTCATTTTCTCTGATTTATATCTTGCTGTGTCTGAACACTTCACCCGTGTCCTGTCAAATCTGTCAAAAGATACCTTCTTGTCAAGCCTCTCCTGTTCCATTCTCAGCTTTAACCTGAAGTGCCCAAGTGAGGACTTGAGCACATCCTTAACCCATTTATATAGGTTTCAGTGTATTATTTTGCAGCAAACAAACTCATGTTTGGGATTTTTCAAGTCTTCATATGCACTTCACAGTCTGATGTTACACCAGGAGCATTTCAGTGCAGTGAACTGGAATTTTGGTGTTTGTTCCATGGGCTGCTCTGAGCTGGAGTTTTAATATTTGCTACATAATCATGCTCGTGGTCAGGTGGATAGAGTTCTGGTGGGGTATTTTTTTATTTATTTTTGGAGATTCCAGATAATGCTTAGATGGGAAGAACGTGGATTCACAGAAGAGAATAAAAACTGTAGAAATATATCATACAGAAAATTTAATACTAGATACCTGATATAATTTAGAATGTTTTTTTTTTTTTGCAGATGAGGGTAGGATAAAAGCAGTTTGATTTACGAAGGAAGTTAGAATCTTCAGTTAGTTCTGATCCTGTGGAAGTGCTGTAGCAGGATAGATGTATTCTTTGCATCTACCTGAAGTCCTGTTCAGGCAGCTCAATGGTGTGGCAGATTGCAGCAGAACTTTAATTTGGGGATATAAATAATAGATGGAAGAGCTTAGCTGAAGAGTTGGAATAGTTGAGGATATCTTCTACTGTCTTCTGCTGCATTTGCATCAGTTCCAAGTCAGGAGAAGATGTCATGCAGGTCACGCATTAGATCATGAGTTTGCTGGAGCTGAAAGGCAGCAGTGTACAGTCAATACTTGCTCGCACTCTAGGAAAGTTGAAGTTAGTGTTATTTGGCTCAGAAAGTTTAAGCACAAGCTACCTACTGCTTTTTAGTCCTCCTTCGCTCCATATGTGATAAGCACGTGTATTTTAATGCTTGATATTATTGTGATAAAGAAGACTGGCTGTGGAATGGAGCCTATCAGGATAGCCTTATTTGCTTAGACTATTTCTAAGACTTAACCTGACCAGGATTTTCTGATGATTTTATCGAAGTGGCAGAAGCAAAATAATGTTTATGTTTGTTCCCCAAATCATGAGTTTTCTTGGCATCATTGGTTCCATGCACATCATGGAAGATACACTGTTGGAAGAATCGTTTATGAAATAAGTAGCTGTGTATGACCAAAGCCATAGTTAGGAAGGACATAGGGAGTTGCAGCTATTGTGATCAGATCACAACAAAGTATTTTGGCCAGAGTGTTAGGTATTTCTCCAGGTCTTATTTCATCTTCCATTTGTACCTAGCTTTTATACACTTCTGAGAAGACTCGGTGTCCTGGAGGCTAGAAAGCTGAAATCATGTTATTGATCCTGAACTGTGAGTTAGGCTAGTGCAGTGAGACTAAGCTTATCTCTCTTAGTTACACAGATAAGGAGATAAACACACACAAATATGTATCTTGGTGTTCTAGAGCTATTGTTTACATGCAAGTATGTTCTAAATATCATGGTGATCACTTAGTAATGCTCCATCAGTCCAGCTGGTCAACTGTTCAGTGTCATCAAGGTGCAAATGCTAGTCTAGGTTTTGTTGTTGTTTGGTTGTGTTTCTTTAGGGTAGGGTATAGTAAGTTTCCATTTTTGTGGTGATTAAAAGAAAACCACCACCCTTATTTTAGCTCTTCTGGCTTCATTAAGATCAAGATTACATCCTACTCTTAAGTTTGTTTAAGATTAAACTATATAAACTAAGGGACTTATTTTTAGATGGGCTTTTTCACTTTTTATTAGGCTGTTTGTTAAGCAAAAAATTGGTTTTGGATCCCGAGCAGGGAGTGTTTATATCAGATCAATACTTCAAGCAGGCTTTGCCTTGTGCCAGTTTATTGTACTATTGCCATGCAGGAAATTTAGAGCACGTAGTGGTGTTTAATCACTGCTTAATGTTAGGTAGGTGGAAGTAACATTTTATGTTGCCTTGTACATGTGTGTTATAAACTTCCATAAAAGTGCTTCCAGGACTGTGTAAAGTTCTGCTGCTGTTTCAACATTTCAGATTGCTTTCTTGCTTGCATTGTTAAGAATTTGCTCCTCGTTTGTTTATATTGATAGAATTTCTGCACCATAAATGTAAAAATACGCACAGTAAATTTTGTTGTGCATGCTTGACTAAGCATAAGCATTTAGAGTAGGCAAACAAGTCAGAGAACTTAATTTTAAAAATTATTTTTTAAAGGTGGGTTGTGGTTTTGTTTTTTGTTTTGTTTTGTTTTTTCTCTTCAGGAAATTAATGACTGTTCTGAAGACTTACTTGGATACCTCCAGCCGAGGGGAGCAATGTGAACCTATCTTAAGAACTCTGAAAGCACTGGAGTATGTTTTCAAGTTCATTGTTAGATCAAGGACATTATTTTCACAGTAAGTACCCACACTATTGCCTTTTACCTTGCAGTCCAGTATCTCAGTTAGAAGTAGACCTGAGAAACAAGAAGAATTGATTCCAGAACAGAAGTGTTATTTTTGTTTGTTTGTTTTATTAATAAAACATAGAAGTTTGCAACTGGCCTAAAATCCAGACATTGCTGAGATGTTTGTTTTGGAGAGGGAATCTTCAGAAATCTGCTTTTTGATCACAGTGTAAGTTCCTGAGATGTATTCAGTAATAGCAGCTGATTTCAAAAGGTTATTATTCTTTGTGTCAGGTGGCTTGGTCTAAGCCCAATGGATGGCCAAACATGGTGACAGATGGCTTGAAGCTGGATGCTTGTCCTGGAGATCATGGTGTTCAGCAGCTCAGACTGTGAATAGAACCATGTCATTTTCAGCAGTCTTTGTTCACTTGAGTTTAGAGTTCAGGTCTCCAGTTAGGAATGTACAGGGAAGATTCAATGGGCTAGGTAAGTATAGCTCAGCCAAAGAGATGAGGTGTGATGTTTACAAGTGGTATTCAGGTTCAGGAAAAGGGGAGGTGAGGAGAATGAAGGAGATGGAAACTGGAAAGATTAAAACTACAGTACAGTAACTGTGTCCCCACCACTTCTCCCCCTAGCCCTTATGGACTCTCACCATATTGCACACACCCCATCCACATCCTCCATTTCCTCTCTTCTGTTCTGCTTTATCTTTTTGCATTCCTTAGCTGGTTTTCCCTTAATACTTGGTTCTTGTCCCTCTGCTGCATGGCTGAAGGAATGCAGTGGCAGAAGATAGCAGTGGCAAACTCAGGAGTATAGGTAGGCTGAGTAGGTGGATGATATGCTTGTGGTTGACAGCCAACAGAACAGAAAGGTGAGATGTTTTCACTGTCTTTTGCCCAGTGTAATCTCAAATACAATTTTTCTGTTATTCCACTGCCCATTTAAAAGGAAAAAAAAAACAAACCCAAAAGTAGTACATGTAGGTTGATAGTTTGGTAAAATTAAGTATACTTGATGAATTATGAGTTTTTGGTTGAACTGAGAGTAAAGAACTTATTTTATGCTGGTACATAGTTCCTTAGAAGTATTAATGTTTGTAGGAATTTACTATTTAGAGATGGATACAGATAAACAAGGTTAAAAACTGTATAGGGGATGACATGGTGCTCATGAGAATAGCATATAGCCAGTAGTTACTTAACTAAATTTCTCTAATAAATGTCATAGCAAGGGGGGCAATGTAGAGTTTTGGAGAAGGGAATTACAGACAATTCCTTGTATGGATGAAGGAGGGTCAGAAGGTAGGGTGTTGTTGTGGGGAGATCTCTGGTCTCCATTTTACCCCTAGTATTAGTTGGCAGGAAAAAGTGTACGTTGGAGAGTCTGCGGTGAGCTAGGTTATTGCACTGTGTTGTCTGTTCAAGTATTAGCACTCTATAGCTCTACTCCTTTTAGTTTTCCCTAAAAATGCTTTAACTGGGGGTCTGAAAGTCTAAATTTAGTTGAACTATTATTAGTATAGGGAGTAATAGCTCTTGCAAACTGAAGCCTCTGGCTAAAATGAAACAGTGAACAGTGAATGGTATCATCTGACACTGAATAGCTGTCTACAGCTGTTGCCATCTGACTTGATGTGGTCCATGTCCTGTTGTCAGAAGGGTCATGAGAAAGAAGAAAATATGGGGAAAAAAAATGGATTGATGTATTTTCTTCCTATGAGGAAAATTTAGGATTGATGATGGAGGTACTTTCAAGGGTTGAGATTAGCCTTCATGGAGACAAATATTTTCATTTAATAGAGCTGAGACAGATCTTTAGATCATTCTCTCATTAATTTGATGGGCTGCTTAAGAAACTAAGATGCTGTGTTGAAAGATAAGAGACATTACCAAGTGAAAATTGTGTAGGGAAGAGATGAATAATGACTTCTAATATTAGACATAAAATGGGAGACTTGTTTTACCTCGTTGTCACACACATACATTGAAGACTACCAAGTTTTACTTTAAATTGTATTAATTCAACCCTGTTGAAGCTATAGAGATGTAATGAAAGCAAACATTTTTTTACTTCAGCTGGCTGAACTAAGGATATGTCCTGCAGCTGTTTGTTCAGTGACTATGTTTTGTAGAAAGGTCATGTGTATTAGCCAAAGGTTTACATAACGAAGACTCTGCAAACATGAGATGTTTGCTTTCCTCCTTTCATCGGCCTAAGGTTGTTTCTGGTGGTGAAATTTATGTGCACTATTGTGATGAAGTTGTTTCCAAGCAAATAATTAGTCATCTTTTAACATTTGCTTTCAGAAGAAGTGATTTTAACTGAAATTTAACAAAGAAAATTGTGTCCAAGTTGAAGCTAGGAGATGAGTTAGGAAATAGAATTATCACCCTGGCTTCATACGCTTCTGAGGTGAATTAAAAAAAAATGTTTGATCCGTGTTCTGTGATGCTTCTGCCTCCCTCCCTGCCTCACAGGTTTAGTCATGAAATTTCCATTTCCTTCCAATTTCCATTTGCACAGAGAAGTAGGTTTAAGAAACTTCATTTGCTTTTGGGTCAACGCTGTATAGTCAATAAAAGCTGCAGCAGTGCTTTACAAGTAACTAATAAACACTTAAGACTGAGACATTCACATTGTTGCAACTTGCATGTACTTCATTCCCATTGAAAACTGGTATTAAATAACCCCCACATGCCTCAATATCCAGTTTGTAAACAAAAATTTAAACCTTGAAATCTTTGTTTCAAGTTGCCTTTCACAGCTAGCTTACTCTGGGATGCACTTTTTATACAACTATCACAGCTCAGTAGGGATGTATCTCAAGTTGTGTCCATATTGTCTGTTGAATACATGTATATATAATTTTCTTTTCCTTTCCAGAGTTTTTTTTGGTTCTTGGGATTCCTTTTCAATAAGTGCCTAAGATCTCATTGACCCTAAACAGTGCAGAGGCCATGGGCCTGAATAGCATACCTCTTGTTGTTTTCCCTCCCCTCAAAGCTTCTTGCACTCATTGTATGAATAGCAGTTTTGATTTTTTTTTTTTCCTTTCTATAGACAAAAGCTCTTAATTTGTCTGTAGTTCTCTTAAGGACTTAAGTTTCAATATGAGAATTAAAGCATGAGATACCAGAATACATGACATTAAAAACAGGGGTTTTTCCTCTTCTGATGGAGAAGGCAGAACATTGAGGTGCAGCATTTAGTTCACAGTATCCTACACACATTTCAGGCTTCTCTTCTCATCCTGGCTTCTTTGTTTTCCTTTAACTTTTGACAGCTGTTTAATGTGTCACCCCAGCTTTTAACTGCCTGTGTAAGCAGTATGTAGTATTGCTAGCCAGTATGAACAGTGCAGGAGAAAAAAAAAAAGAAAGATTCAACCCTCAGGACAGGGACTGAAGAAATAACGGAGTGAGCTTAATTTAAATTCACTTTTTAACTTTTAAGCATCGTGTGGAGACTTTTTTTCAGAAAGCAGACTGGTTAATGGGGACAGTGAAAATGGCTATTTGAACAAGTGATAGAAACAGCAGAAGAAACAAACAGTGATAATATGGGAAAAATATCCTTGAGTAGCTCAGTTGTAGTGGAGAAAAAAATATATTTTTTTTTTTTGCATCTAAGTCACTTTGAGAGTGAAATGACATTTTCATAAAGTGAAAACTGGGACATGTCATTCTTTAGAGGCTTTTAAAAAAATTGAAAATGCTTATGTTGTGTTTAAGCTGAAGGATTTTACACAATGCAGTGAACAGCAGAAATAACCCATTGGTGAAGTCTTTATGTACGTAGTATTGGATCAAATTATAAAATATATTTTTAAGGTGATGTTAAATGTGGTGCACTTGCAATTATGAAACTTTCTGATTCTCAAATAATAACACTATGTATCTCTCAACAGATTATATGAAGGCAAAGAACAAACAGAATTTGAAGAATCTATGAGGAGGCTCTTTGAATCCATCAACAACTTGATGAAAAGCCAACATAAAACTGCCATTTTGTTGCAGGTTGGTGTGTGCATGGAAATAAATTGGGTTCAGGTTTTTTTTTTTTATATGATTCTGGTTTGTGGGCTTTTTGGTTTTGTTCTTTCTGAATTAAGGAGAAGACACTCTTAAGAAACTTATCCTTTGTGCCTCTTCTCTATTTCCCCTTAACTGGAACACCAAGTTGTCTAGCAGAGTTTGAAAAGGTTGGGCAAAGATACAGTTAATACAGTTTTCAGAGTAGTGAGTGAAACAAAACAGAGATGCTAGAATCTTTCAAGGAGTCTAGTGAAGCGAAGCTTCCAGTTGGAGCTGAGTGTTTAATTTTTTGTTCCTTCAGATAATGCTAATCAGAGATTGCACGTTCTTAATCTGAAAACTAAACTTTATACTATCAGGCTTTTGGAGGTATGTTATTTAAATACTGAAGATAGGATCAAGGGTTCCTATTCATGTTCATCTCAGTTATTCTAACACTTAAAAATCTGATTTTCTGAAAAATAGAAAAGAAGGTGTTATTAAGGTCATGAATATAAAATAATAGGCATGTAGTTCTCTATTAAAATAGAAAACTATCAAGGTTTTCTATAAAATAGGAAGCAGAAAATTTTATTGTACAACTGCCAGTGTTGATGCTGCCTGTGCTTTTTTCTGAACTCTTATTTATCTGGCTTAAGGTTGTTTTTTTGTTTGTGGGGTTTTTTGTTTGTTTTTTTTTTATTATTTTTTCCCCTGTTTTTTTGTTTTGATTCCTTTTTGTTATGAACTATGCTGGAATGTTCTAAATGCATTTGAAAATCCTTCAGATACTCTGTTGTTGTTTGACAATTCTGTAGAGGTCTTCCAGGGAGTAGGTGATGCATTTGAAAGTCACTGCATCAGGAAGAGAAACTTTGGAAGAAGAAAAAGTCTTTAAAGTAATACTGAAAGAGATGATTTGTCTCATGGTGCTTGTTCTTATGATACTTGGTTTAACATGTTAATGAACAAATAGATATTGAAGGTTTTAGTGCTCTTCAGGAGAGGCATGACATGTCACTGCCTTAATCACAGAATGGTTGTGCGGTGTTGTCCATCTGTGTTTCCACTAATGAGCAGGGCAGGTTGGGCCTGCCAGTGACAAGGAACAGTTGTAGAAGGCTGTTTTGCTGGTGTAGCTGTTGCTGGGGCATGTTAATGGGTTTGCAAGTGGTAAGGCTGACTCTCAGACAGCTGACGGGTGTGGCTAAAACCAGATGGTGCTGACACGTTACTGGCAGTATGGCACTGGATATATTGATGAATGTTGGCTCTGTTTACTGTGATTCCCAAATTTCCATGGTTCATACTGGGTCTTAATATTATACCTGTTTAGCAAAAATATACCGTGCCTTTGCTGTTCATCTGAAGAAATAGCAGAGGCTTGAAAATGCAACTGAGCATCTCTTAGGACTAGACAAAAGAAGTCTATGCTAATTTTAATGAGCTTGTAAACACTTTTCTAAGATAGACCAGCTATTAACAGTTATGCTTTGCTCAATCCCATCTTATACATAAATATTTTGGTTTCCTAATGAGTACTGTCAGTTGTGAAAAATGGATCATATTTATTCATAGCCATGAAGCACTAGTGGGATTTTAAGTATCTAAATCTGCACCATCTACTGTAAGTTTTCTTTTTAGCTGACACATTCCATGGCCTATGAGAGATCCTGGGTTATGTCAGAGCTTTGCTGTTGTCTCCACTACTGGTAATTCATACAGATGTGTTTCTGAAAGAAACCTATGAAGAGATTGTTTTGTATACAACAAATAAACCCTACTGCATTAATGTTATAAAATACTAGCAGGTGAGGCGTGGAATAAGAAGTACAGAGGGGAAAAAAAAAAATTGACACCCTCTCCCCCACCATCATAAGGTTCACAGGCATGTCAGTCTGAGGAGCTTTCCCAGTGGCCAGTATGTTTTTCTGAGCCTATTTGGAGATTTCTATTATGATACTTGAGACTTCTGCTGGATATGTGCTGTCCAAAAAAAACAATGAGTGCAGTGAGTGAGATGGAGCAGAAAGGGGTAGAAATAAATTTCTAAGTCTGCCTCTGCATAAAACCAACACTGATGTCCCTGCCCTTAGACCTGTATTAAGCTTTAGGATGACAGTGACAGATGTTGTAGTAGTACATAGTTTACTTTGCAGGGTAAGAGGTAGGTGGTAATTCAGAGATATTACAAACATACAGGACTCCAGAGGTGATTGCTTTGTACCCAGAGAGGAAAGTTCACAGACCCTACTGGGAAGCAGACAACTAATTGGACTATTAAACCAGCCGTAAATATGTCACATTTGAAATTATCACTGATGTAAATTGAAGTGAAATATAGACTAGCAGGATCAATTGAATGAGTTCTAGTGGATTACACTCTGAAGATAGCAGAAGAGAAAGTTTTAGGAGCCCTGAAGAAAGTTTAAGTAGCTGGGTTTCTCAGAATATTAAAATTTATAATGAACTGCTTTGCAGAGCCTTGGAATGTCAATTTTTAATTCCTATGTCACCTTTGATTGTCCAGATACTAATGAGGCTTAGCGTTAGAAGTTTTAAACAACTATTTAGAAACCTGTGATGTTAGTTAGCCTCTGCTATGAATCTCTTTTAAACTTGAAAGTCAATGTTTTAGTCAGGAGGAAGTTCCCAGCCAGTTTTCCTGATAGCAATCATACTCAGTCTTGTGTTGAATATTAATTCAGTGAGGAAAGGATTGTTTAGAAAATGATATAAGATATAAAACTGTCTAGTCAGTGCCAGGAGCACTTTATTGTTTCAATTTAACTTTATCTTCTGAGTGCTATCTTACGTCCTAATCTATGCTGTCTAAATATACAGAAAGTTCAAACCCTAGATTTTCAATCTCTCCTCCTAAAGTTGGCTATGGT
The DNA here is from genome assembly GCA_013399075.1 of Chloroceryle aenea. Taxonomy (NCBI): domain Eukaryota; kingdom Metazoa; phylum Chordata; class Aves; order Coraciiformes; family Cerylidae; genus Chloroceryle; species Chloroceryle aenea. The sequence continues at coordinate 102,141 of VWZY01001833.1, forward strand.
GGATAGTTGCTTTGACTTATTTTGCTGCCTTGGCTTTGAGAAGGTAGATACCTGGTTCTGTTTTATAGTAGGTTATATAAGCTTTGAACAGCTGAAGAGTGAATTGTTAGTTCAATGTTGGTAAACTGGAAATTTACATGTAAATCCAAAGTAGCCAGTTTTTCTTCTGGCATTGATGAAGTTACTTCTTTTGTTTAAAGCTGCAGAATGCTTCTCAACTTCATCATTGCATGAAGCCATTGTACTACAATTTAGGATTCTAATTGGAATATCCTAACATTGCTGGTGTTTGAAAGCCACCACACGAGTGACCTGTTTACAGCTCCTGGGATTCTACTTTGTACAGAGATGGCCTCTTGTAGTCAAGATTGAGAATGGTGTAAATTCACTTGTGCAAGCATCAGTGTTGCATGTGCAAGGCAAGGATTCCTCCTTTTGAGAGACGTGACAGATTTTTCTTGTTACTTCAAATGATCATTTCAGAACTTATGCTGACTTACTGGTGGTGGCACTGCTCTTCCTAGACATTAGACTTAAACCTTTCCAACATTTCTTTTGGCAGGGATGATATTATAACTCTGTTTTATTTATCAGTTTCTTCTCTGTAGCCATTACTGATCAATTTTTGTAGGCTTTAGAGATGTTTTTTCCCAAAGCCTGTGCTTCGGAGGATAAACTTCTTGTAATCTGGAGACTTGGAAATATATTTCCAGAACCTCCAAATAGTTTGGTCAAGGGGGAATCTGGGGGTGAGGGGGGTAGGGAGGTGTTGGTACACTCTTTCAGTTTTCTGAGCTCTCGGGAAAAACATAATTTTCTGTGGGTATATTTTGTGTCTGTGTAAATCAACCTGTGTTTCTGGGGAATAAAATTTGATGAATTGCTTTCAAATTTCAGATTATGTGTTTTTTATAAGGTCATCCTGTTGATGTCTGATTCATAGTCTGTTGGTGTGCCCTTTCATTGACAGCTTGCTCTCTCAACCTTAAATTACCAATCAAGCCCCAGCTTCTTTTCCAAAGACTGTTCTGTCCCCAAACTGATACATCACATTTGACCTACAGATGGTCTTCTCTGCTGCAAATGTCAGCTATACCCAGCTTGCTCCAGGGCACTGGCTGTAGAAAGTAGTACTCACAATTCTACACATGCTTTTAGAAACCTTATATGAAATGTTTTCAAGGACATGGAATTGTAGAAGAAATAATTGTCTGTGGCATTGAAAAGTATGAACGTAATGTAATATGAAGATGCTGCTTTTCTCCTTTCATTCTTCCCTGCACACTTTTGACACATCCATAACTGCTACAGTAGAGTCTAAGAACATGTAACTGTACAGAGATGCATAGATAACCTGGGAGAGAAGGCTGGAAAGGTCCTGACAGCAATGCTTTGGTTGTGGTATACAGTAGGGGATGGTGTAGCAACCAGTTAAAGGTGCCTTGAGAGTAATTAAAGTTACACTAAGAAAGAGAGCATCTATGATTTCTTCCAATGCTCTGTTTATCTCGTGGGTACTTGAATTTCATGAATATGTATAATGTAATGTTGCTAAAGAAGGCAATGAAGAGAAGAAGCTTGGTCAGGAGTAAAGGTTAAAATAAATTTAGCAGTATATTGTATATGTAAGAAATTATTTTTTTTCAGTGCTGTGGGTTTATCTGTATCACTTAAAAAAAATAATCTCTAAGGTCTGAAGAATGTAGAACATCTTGTACTGCTTACGAGGAGATTTTTATGTCTTCATTAAGGGCAGTGCTCAGTTGTGTCCATAGTGCATCATTGGAAGCAATTACTGCAAATGAAACTTGGGAGTTGAAAAGAATGCAGGGGATGTGCTTGTTATTGTACTTCAGCTGGTACTACAGACCTGTGGAGAAGTGGGAGCTCTGTCCTTCCCATTTCCCTTCTCCTACAAGTGCAGAATGGGGAATATGTGGGAAGCAAACAGTGCGGCAGACCAAGTGTCAGTGGAGCACTGCCTGAAATATTTTATGGCCACTGGTGGCTCCATCCTTGATCAGACATCTTTCACAGTAACTGTGAGTAGAATGAAATTCAGATGCTGAATGTTGTGTGAGAGCAAGGAACAACAGACTTCTGAAGTAGAACTGGGGTTAGAACAAGTTTCTAGCCAACCGGTATTTGTATGGGTGTTAGAAATACCCAAAGGATTTCACAGTCTTGGTTTTTGTATTTTGGTTGGGTGTTTTTTTGTTGGTTTGGTTTTGGTTTTTTTTTGTGGTAACTTTTGTCCCTCGCCTATTTTAAGAAGCTAATAATGGGTCAGTAGAAGATAGGGTCTTTTTGTTTAAGTGGCAACACTTTTTAAACAGTCATTTGAACTTCCCAGGATTGTGTATAAATGTGGGAATGACTTTATCTGAAGGCATCTTAAGCCAGCATAGCACCAGTTTGAGATACTGTATACACCCTTGCTGCAGACTAAATTCTTTCTTTTTGTATCAAGCTTTATGGCTTTTAAAAGGTGTAAATGAAAGCCAAAGAAAGCTCTGTTCTGATTGTCTTTATCCTCACCTCCCTACCCGCAGTGAAGAAACGAAGGTTTTAATAAGGAGTTTGCTGTGTAGAGATACAGAGAAGTATTGAGTCTAGTAAGGCTTCCTTCCAGTGGTTCCAGGTTTACAGTCATCTTAGACTTCCTGTGATGCGTAGCAGTAGTTCATTAAAAATCACATTTGCTTGTACCTACTTCAATTATTGTGGTTTAAAACACGTACAGACTTCAGGGGCTAGTTTAGGCGTACCTCTGGTTGGGCTCCCTAGATTTGTTTGGCTTTTGCCCTTTGCCAGTGTAAAACAAAGTGTGATCTCCACTCTTCTGTTATGGTCTCCTTAAACAAAAGGCATAAAGCAAGAGCCACACTGGTTTTCAGGGTGTGCAGTGAATTCCACTGTGACAGGTGAAAAGAAACCGTGCCATTTCAGCGTGCCTTTATTGGATGGCTTGTTGAGTCAGTCCTGGAGCATACACCATATTACCCTGAAGAAATTCCGTAAGCATCCGTATAATGTGTATTTATGGGATTTCTTCTGATTTTTTTTGTACTAACCTGGGATCTGTCATGGGTGGAACAGGCCTATTATGAAAAATAGAGCTATATCAGTGATAGAATACTTCACATTATTGTCAATTAGTTTTCAGCAAAACCTTAGTAGAAATTTACAATCTAAAACTGTACAATGAAGTAAAACTGTTATTACCTTTTGAATTCAATAATCTGGACCAACAAGGGGTTAGTCCAGCTAAAACATTGTAAATTTATTCTCTTTAGTGTGGTTGGATTTATAGCAGCATCCAAATGAAATTGATATGATTAAATCTGTTTCCTTCAGTTGCAAGTTCAGAATGGCAGCAGAGATTAATTATTGCTTTTTGCCAAGTATTTTTGCACACTAACCAAAAATTGATTCTTTGGCCAGATACTTAGATAGAGAAAAATACTTTTAGCAAGAAGACATTCTGATTTTCATCTCAAGTGAGAACAGGGGAAATAGCTGCTTTGTTTTAGACAAATAACTATCTCTGAAGGTTGTTTCTTTTGTCAGTCAGTGACTGCACAGCAGCATCTTTATGTGAATTTGAACTTGCATAAAAAGGATGTACAGTAGGTGACCTACTGAAATAAGGAGATGAGAGGGAAGGAGAAGACTGATGGCCTGGTTCAAACCTATGTCTGTATAGCCAGGTTCTCTTTTTTAAGAAATAAAGTAGCACTTAGCCAAAAACACCTTTAAAAGCACAGAGTCTGGTTTTGCTTGGAATTTGTTAGAGCTCTCAGCCAAGAAAGAATGGCATATGCTTTTGGATATGTAGAGTATTTGAGAAATACAAGCTTGTTAGTGGGAAGATAAGTCACAGGTCATTTTGTGAATATAAAAATCATTGTAGGCTCTTAATATCTAAATCATAAATCTGTAAGGATGTTAGCCTTAAAAGTTGGTGATGATTTTGAGCCTGAAGAAAGTAACGTGTGCCTCTTTCTTACCCTTGTCATCTTTTAGGCTTTGATTATTCCACTGCACTGTCAAAATCCACCTTAGAAACAGTTAGGATAAGATAAACCATCAGATGGCTTAGATGCAGCTGGCTCATTAGGGAGAACACATTCACAGAATCCCAGCATGACAGGGATGGAAGAGACCTCTGGAGATCACCTTGTCCAACCCCCTGCTCCAGCAGGGTCACCCAGAGCAGGGGGCCCAGGATCACAGTGTCCAGGTAGCTTTGGAATTCTTTGAGAGAAGGAGACTCCACAGCCTTTCTGGGCAGCCCGGGCCAGGCTCTGCCACCATAGGACAGAAGTCCTCTCCTCTTGACACCCTCCCTTTAGATTTTGATAAGGATTGGGAAAGATCAACTGATAAGATCAATCTGTTTCATCTATTTCAGAAAGTGTGGGTGGATAGATGACTGTTATCCTGACTTCTGCCCCCTCCATGGCACATTGCTAGGGTGGAATTGTTACCAAATATGACCTAGGATCTCCTGCTTTTATCAGTGCTTGGTTTACATATTTGCATAATGACATTCCTAGTGTTCTATAAATGGAGTAAGATTTACAGAGATGATGTTAGCCCTTCCAGTGGTCTACAAAGAGAATGTGATCCACTTGGTACTGGTGGGTTTAAATTCCTCTGCATATCCTCAGTATAATAGCCTTTTTATGAATTGTGCTTTGTGGTGGAATTAATATTTAAATGTGCTGTAAAACTTCAGTCTAAGGAAAGAAGCCTGAAGTTACTGTTATTTTTACACCCATCTGTTTCAGTGGTGTGCTCTGTAGTGTTTGTGTGCTGTATATGCAGGTAAATGTACAAAAATAACACAATCTCTATGTCAATTCAGGTTGCTGCCTTGAAGTACATACCATCAGTTCTTCATGATGTTGAAAAGGTCTTTGATGCCAAGTTACTGAGGTGAGCTGCTTTTGAATATTTAGTAGATACGTTACATGGTGCATATGCTGTATTGCTGCTGTCAACAATGAATTCTTATTGATCAGCTGAAGGCATCAAAGTGCCCCTCCCTTGAATAAGCCCTATTCCAGAAAACCAAATCTGATTTCAGCAGTTGGAAATAAATATCTTTATCTGTCAAAGATAAGTTGCCTCCAACACACACAAAAATATCTTTATTCCACTAGAAACAATGGAAAGCAATAAACATTTGTAAACATGGCCAAAATCTAGTTCATCCTCATCTTGTTTCTCTTGGAAGCTCTGTTTCTAACCTGCTGCTGTTCACTTGTCAATGCTTGCAATGTGGTGAATTAATCAAGTTGTAAAAAGAAATAAATGTTTAGAAGTATATGATCTTTTGCTGTTTGCCTCTTTATTAAGACATGATGGGTTGATCTGTATATTATTAATGACACTTTTCCTTTACATGCAGCCAACTACTATATGAATTTTACACTTGCATTCCACCTGTGAAGCTGCAGAAGCAGAAAGTGCAGTCCATGAAGGAAATAGTGTGCAGCAACCTTTTTAAAAAACAAGGTAAATATAACATTCCTTTAAGGATTAAAATAAATAGGTGTGAAAATGTTGACTGACTTGCCTTTTGTGCAATTCATGTTTGAACTGAGTAAAACTAACACTGAGAGAGTGTGACTGCCAGAATGTGAATGTCTGACTTCTGGAGAGGATTCTCTTCTTCCCACAAGAGAAGACACAGGTGGGTCTCAGGGGAACAGTTTTGTGGGGTTTTTCCTGTGGTGTAGTGGTTAGATGACTGGAGCTGTGTACGTCCTTTATACCCATTTGTATGCTGTGTAATGCAATAGGAACATGAAGTGAAACTTTGTGAACACAGTTTATGCTATTAAAAGCAGATCTAACTAGTTAATTTTCCAAGACGTCTAATTCCATATTCACAGTTTTTTCCAGTAGTGTACTGTATTTCTATATTACAAGTACAGTCTGATAAATCATTGGATTGCCAGCTTGTTTTAATGCTGCTGTTTTTAAGATCAGAAGTGTCAGTCTTAGTTTTATCTCTGCTTCTTGTGGTGAATAGCATTTAGACTGAAAGGAAAACCATCCTTCTACAAGACTGGAAGACACTTGGATGAAAATAATGCCCTCTCTTGAACTATTGATCTTACAGTCAGTCAGTTACCTGGTCTGTGTTTAATACTGAGAGTTTAAGTGGTTTGGGTTTTTTTGTCAAAGTGTGTATGCATCTTCTGTGCAGCCTGTAGGTATAGAAGATACCAGCCTAAACTCTTAGGAAAGTTTTGCTTCGTCTCTGATAAACCCACTGCTTTGCTATCTGCAAGAACAGTTAGGGATTTAAAGCAGTTGGGTAATTCTAGATCTAACAGCAGTAAGGGTATTAAAAAGCGTGATACTTTAGTCTGCAGGGAAATAGTGTTTTTCTGGAAGAAAAAATCAACTTTTTCTGTCTTAGAAGACAGAGCAGACATTGCTGTGGAATAACAAAGGTTTGATAATATTTCTTTAAGGAAACTTGTCTTGTTGAAATACATTTGTTACTGGTTCACATGCCAGCCCTGTTGGTCAGGACAACAGATCCCATGCTCTCATGATAAGAAATCAGGACCTAATAAAGATCCAAAAAGAAAACAGTTGAGCATGAAAAAACCTGTGTGCTTCAGAGTTCTACTGACTTGCTTCTTACTCCTTTTAGTGTATAACCCACAGCCCCTTTTTTCTATATCTAAGTATCATCCAGAACAGAAAAGAGGGGGGCTTTTGGATTCTAGAGAGGTTACCATTACAGTCTGCTTAGTGTGATGCTCTTGTCATGTCTTTAACAGGCTTTTGCTTTAGCTATCGTCTGTTAGCACAAAGTGTTCTGTAAAGCTTTTACTGCTTGCAGATAAATAATAATAATAGATTGCTGCTTGCTTGTAAACGCAGCTTGTCTGATACCTTGGAATATATAGCTGGTATATCATGGAAAATGTCTGCCTAGCAATGTGTTGTGCATTATAAAAAGGATATATGTTTTCTGTTCCTGTATTTTTAAGATAATAGCAAATAAGAATTTTTTTTAAGAGGATTTCTAATTTCAAGGAGGTTTTATAGAAGCAATAAATGCTGCTTTTTAATGCTGCTGACCAGATACTCAAGATGTTTTAATTTTTCCTAGACAGGTAGTAAGTGGATTTATTTAGTCTTAACTTTACAAATCAAAAAAAAAAATAGTCTTTCAAACCTCTCTGTGATAGTTTTTGCTAACATCAAGCACTTGACAGCAAAACCAAGCAGCTGAGAGCATAGGGGTAGAATATAATATCTAAACCATTTGCCAGCCTTACTGCTTTGCCCTGGATCCTCTGTATCTGAATAGGTCATTGAGATCCAAACTTGCACCAGTAATTGACACTTACAGTGAATGCATTTGATTATATGTAGAAATGAACAGCTCGTTTAAGGGCTTATGGTGATTACATATGCAAATTCTACCTTACAATCTTTTCACTGTAATACTTGGTATGTAAGTATATAACAACTGAGATGCTGTTTTTAGAGGAGCCTGGGGAAAGAGGTTGATCTTTTTAAAATTATTACTTGACAACAAGAGATGGTCCTCTGAAGAGACAGTTTCCCCAAACAGAGAAATCAATGATTGAGTTTGAAAATAAAGCTAAAACGTGCCCAATTTGTGTTAGCTTTATCATGATGTACTGTTTTACAGTATCATGACTTGTGAGGTTGCTAACCAGAGAATATTCATGCTAACTAGAGACTAGTCATTGAAACTTTTTGTATTTCAGTATTTTGAAGTGACAGAGTAAAATTGTTCTGCTGTTGTTGTTCAGTTAAAATTTATGCAGACCTGAACCAGACAATTTTTTTTTTTTTTTTTTTTTTTTTTTTTTTTTCCCCCTCTTTTGGGGGTGGGGGAGGTGGGAGCGNAAAATTGTTCTGCTGTTGTTGTTCAGTTAAAATTTATGCAGACCTGAACCAGACAATTTTTTTTTTTTTCCTTTTTCTCCACCCTCTTGGGAGGGGAGCAGCCAAACCTTTTCACCACCCTCAGTGCAACCCAGTCAGGGCCAGATACACTCAAAACCCAATATTTTTCCTTATCCTGAGACCATTCCATGACGAAATTGTCACGTGTCTAAGACAGTATGGCCAGCTAACAGTGTTGGTGTTAGCCAAGCATCTGTCAGGACTTTTTGTTGCAGAGTTTCCCTTTTGGTCGATGATCTTTATAACTTCCTTTCCACCCAACCTGCCCCTACATTACTATGGTAGAAAATAAACCTTGGGATAATCATGTGGTGTTTTCTATCTAACTGATATTTTATCATTATTTGCTTTTAAGTTTTGGTTTTGTGTTGAGTGGATTTGACCTTCAGGTTGTAATTACCATAGAGTAAAGTCCACAGTACATATAAGTGCAGGCTCTGAAATGTGTGAAAACACCAATACACAATTAGGTATCTCTGATATTGCAGCAGCAGGAAAAGCTGTCCGTACTGTGTGGTATTGTAATATTGCACACAGTAAATAGGAAACAAGTCCTCCTTGTACATTGCTCTGGTTTAAAATAGAAAATTCTAAAGATGCATTTTTGCTCTATGTTTAGTACAATTGATTCTAAAATTAATTGGGTAGAGAACCAACTGTGTGTGTAGGGTGTAGACAATGCCTGATTCATTACTCCAAGCAATGAGGTGGAAGGTAATTTACAGGAGCAAAAGCATATGCAGTGCATCACAGAATAGGATGCAGCATGATAATAAAGGTAAGATTGCCAACAGTATCATTAACTAAAGTTCACATTTATCTAGAACAAGTAGTATTTTTTTCAGCCATGAATACAGGATATATTTAACTACATTGCTAATTACAATGAAGTCTCTTCATCTGCGTGCATTTCAAATTATCCATTTTTCCTCTGGGCTTTAGTATTTAGTCTCTTTCCACGTGCTTTATTACAGTTCCAGTTCAGTTCATTCACTTCCATTCCCAGTGGTATTGTCTTTATAATTTAATTGAATTTCATGTATGGGTATTTCTGGTCCTTCACCAGAAGTACATTTGTGAAAAGGTGAAAATGCATTTTCAGAAAGTAGCAAAGCCAGTGAAATTTGGCTTTTATTTGATAAGTTATATATGAACCTGAGTCGGAAGCCTTGAGTTTAAGCTTAATTTCTTGGTATGTATTCCCAGGCTTTCAAAACTTTCACTGTAGACTGTCACGGAATAGATGGCTTTTGTCAGACAGGAGGCACGGTGCTGTTGATTGCTGCTGCAGTTGATCTGCAGGAGCCCCACAGTGCTACAGCACTTTTACAAGCCTTTCAATTACATTGACAGATGGATTTTTTTCTTGAGGCATCGATTTATTGTTCCCACTCTGTAAATATATTTTAGCTTAGGGGGGGTTATGGTGACTCAGGTGTTTAAGTGGCTGAATATATGGAGGCTGATGCTTTCAACTGCTTGTGCACTTTCCCCAGAATGTTGAGGAACATTCTTGCAGGATGTGTAAGCACATGCCCAGGCTTTTATCCAGGTTTGTCTTGAGACAGTATGATGTCCTTCTTGATCAGAGAACAAGAAATATTAATTTTGACACTTTTCCTTTTAGATCACTCAATAATTGATTATTTAAAAATATCAGAGGGAAGAAATTATTGTCTTGTCCTGTATAAGCATCCCTAATGGGATTTCAAAGTCTAATATATGATGTGAGAAGCTGTCTCCTGTCATAGAGATTTCCTTTGCACAGTGAGATGCAATGGATTATTCTCTTCCTCTTGTAAAACTCTCCATTGGACTGACCAAAGAAAAGTGTTGTTGGAATTGCTTTATTTTTATGTAAAGCTACTTTTGATGCATTGCTGGTTGTTTTTTAGGAAAACTAGTGCCAAAATTCTTTGACTGTCTCTCCAGTTTTGAGATCAGTAAATGAAGACATGGCTGTTTACAAATTACATGCACTTTTTATCGTAGTTGGTGTTTCTGAGCTTACAGTACACGGAGCTAGATTATTATTCTAAGATGCCCATGGAACATTCACTGCCACTCTGCTGGAATTTGTAGCTCATGTTTGGGAGAATTGTTTATTGGTGTGAAACGAATATAAAATACTTGAGCATATAATAAAATATGTATATATTGGCACAGCTGCTTTTGACTTTGTATTCTCTAGAGGTTTGCTCCTGATGAGGAGTGTGCTGTAGAGAACACTGTGAGCTCTACTCCAAAGAATATAAACTCTAAGTAGGTCAACACAGATGGTCACTGGTGGGGGTGGGAGTTAGACTTTCAGTCTCTTGGCTCTCAGTCCAAGCCCTCAGCTCACAGTGGCTGTAGCTGTTGCTACTGCATGTTCAGCATATGCAAACCACATACTGGTTTTGGAAGAACAGCAGCAACAGGCATATGTTAGCAGTTGGGGTTAATTTGCCAGACGCCAGAAGAAATTCTGACTATAGAAATTAATTTTTTTTTGCTAACTAGAGAACCCTTTCTACTGTACTGTTATTTAAAAAAGATGGGCACTTGCCTGTGTGTGTAATTAGACTGGATTCCTAACATTCACATACAGAATGTTTGTGAACTCGGTGAGCAGTATATAGCTTGTGTAATATAGCAGGAAGTGAATGCAAATGGGTTTTGTAATGTTGTTTTTGTACAGTAGAGCCTCAGCAATCTAAGATTGTCCTGCTAGAGTCTGTAATGAACTTGTCTGCCTTTTCTGTATAATCCCTACATTTCACAAGAAATGCCATGTTCAGTTTTGGGGGTTTATTTTCTCTTTAAAAGATCCATCTCTAAGTCCGCGTTGTGATTTCAGATGTGTGTGAGTCAGGGTCAGCTAAAAACAATTTTAGATTTAAAATGGTGGTGTATATTCAGCACTCAGTCTGTGTTCTCTCCTCTGGGTAACCCAATTTAAGATTTAGAAAAAAATAAAAATAGTTTTACAAAAAAAATAATTGTTTTACAATAAGGACTGTTAAGAAAAAAGTGCTTGTGATTTATTGTGTATTTTTTTATTAAAACTCAACAAGTAGAATAAAACATAATTTCTCATTAGTCATTTTTCAGTCCAATTATTAGTACTGGAATTGAGTTGTACGTATTGATTTGGACTGTTCTTGTAACTTTAGGCTGTATTCCTACTGGTAGGACTTCGTAAGCCCAGGTCTTATTGCTCATTTTCTGTGACTTTTTCCTGGACTATTTTCAACTCAACTTATCAATATTTTAAAACATTTGAATGTGGGAGATTGTTAATTCATTTGAGACTCACACTTTTAGCTACTGAGAAAAAAATTGAAAATACTCACTGTCCATAAATTCCTTGAAAATATTTCTCTGCTAAAACACAAAATCTTTCTAGTAGGTTCATTTTTGAATTTTGTACTTGGCCTTGAAAGGATTCCTTTAAGCAGCACACTTGTGAGAGTGGGGTCTTCCTTTTCCTTCCTCCTAGTGTAACACGCAGTAGTGGTTTTAGGAGTGTGTTACCTTTAAAGCAGCACTTTAAAGCCTGGATTAATTGCTTTCCCAGTTCTAGTCCTGCAATATTTTGATGCTGATAAGGATGGCATATGCATTCTGTAGGTGCTTACCTGCATAAATTTGTGATGAACATCTGTAGATTAAAGCCATTTCTTTCTTCTGTTTATGGTGGAGTGACATGCTTGATATTGCTTCTGGTGATTTTTTGCCAGGCTTGACCCATGATGGCAAGTTGTTTAGTTATATATTTGTTTTAAGTATTGATATATGGAAGGGAAAATTGAATCAAGTTGGTTGAAATGGTTTTAACAATGACCTTCTAAATGTGTTTGTAAAACTTCTGTTTACAAGTCAAAGAGAGAGAACAACAGTAGTACAAAAGTTGATATGAAGTTGTTACTTGAGCAACATTTTCTGTGGCAATTAAATGAAATGTAAAACCATGGAAGTTGGAATTCATCAGTATTCCATAATCCAAAGCCAGGGCAAATTCTCAAATCTGCCAGAGAGGATATGCTGACAAGCATTTGGGGCAGGCTGGCAGGCTGTGACTGCAAGCTGGAAAAGGCACTGAACGCTTCAAGTGTTGTTTTGGCTGGAGCAGCAATAGTGTTAGGTGTTGCTCTGGCTGCCTTTGAATACATGGCATCACTCAGCCCCTGTGAGGAGTGGAGAAACTGAGAAATGTGCTTTGAAGTTGGGACATGGATGCATTCTGCAGTGGGAAGCTTGGTCTCAGTGGTGGCCGTGCCCACTGATGCTGTACCTGTTCTGTATCTAACCTTACTTGCTGACACTTGCTTGGGTCAGTGTCAGTGTTGTGTGCTGGCTTCACAGGATCAACCATTGTGTTTCTCCTCACATTCAAGGAGAAACAAATTCCAGAGAATTTGTGTCTTTCAGTGCTGTCAGAGTCTGTAGGTGACCTGTTGTACCTCCCCTTTCTGTGGCTCTTACCTAAGCTGTGAGACTTGAGTTTACATTTAGCAATTAATAAAATACATGTGGTTTTAAATTCATGACTTTTGGGCTCCCAGCAAAGAGTTAAATGGCAAATAACAAAGAAGGAAGACTTTTAATAGAAAGATGCCTGCAGTTGTGAACAGATGTCCTTTGTGCAAAAGCATGGTGCTTTAATTGAGCACTAACTGCTGTCAGAAGTCTCTCCTCATTGAAAGAATGTTGTTCACTGCTTTTATTTTTAAGGCTTTGCTCTAAATCGGTATTCAGATGACACCTATGTCCTTATTAAATTGGCATGCCAGTTTTCAAATGGGCACAAAGCCATCTTAACAGATGGATATGACTACGGGCGTGCCAGGGAATCAAGAATAGTGTTTCCTAAGGGAGCTAAAAGTGGTGTTAAATCTTTATTACCATTTTGGCTGCACATATGAGCAGTCAGGAATGAAGCCCGTCTGTGATTCTTGCTGAAGGAGACCCAAATGTCTTTTTTAATGACATTATTGCATTAATGACTTAGAGTTTGAATCTCACTTACCTGGTACAGAAGAAATCATTAGATATCATCTGAAGGAGAATAAGGTGAATAGAGGGGTTAAGAACTTACAGAACTATGTCTTTTGATGAAATAAATGCTCACACTGTATGTTGATTTTCTGTGTGTTCAAATACAATTTGGGGCAGCACACCAGGGTTTTTTCTGGCTTCTAAAAAAAAATGCTAATTGGAAAAGTTTTTTCATGGGTTGAAGTATTTAATAAGGAATATACATGTCTCTGACAGTGTTACCACATCATTTATCACACAAAAGAGTAGCTGATACTTAAGCAGGCATCTGTCCCCATCTCTTGTCTCTCCCTCATCTACTCTGAGATTTGTTGGGGCAGAGGAGATGTGTGCATGAGGATTGCTTCATTACAGACTCATTTAAGTTGGAAAAGACCCTTAATCTTAAGAACAACTGTAAAACTAACGTTGCCATGTTGCCCATTAAACCATATCCCTGAGCCCCACCTCTACATGATTTTAAACACGTCTAGGGACAGGGACTCCACCACTTTGCTGGGTAACCTGGGCCAGGGCTTCATAACCGTTAAGAGTAGACTTGTCATTGTGGAGAAGAGACCAATCCCCACC
>VWZY01001835.1:0-68818 GCA_013399075.1 Chloroceryle aenea
TTCTTCCTCATTTCTAATCTAAAGTTTACCTTCTTCCATTTTCAAGCTATTATCTTTATCCTGTCACAGTTCCTTGTAAACAGCCCTTTCCCAGCTTTCTTGCAGGCCCCCTTCAGGAAGGCCACCATAAGGTCTCCCCAGAGCCTTTTCTTCTCCAGGTTGAACAACCCCAGAATGGCAAGCAACTTAGCAGCTCCATCCACCAGTTCCCTCAGGACCCATGGATGGATTTCGCTAGGCCCCACGGACTGATGCACCTTCAGGTCTTTAGATGGTCTCAAACCTGATCTTCACTTANTGATCTTACAGCAGGTGGATTATCCTTCCTCCAATCCCTGCCTTTGCCTTCTGCAACTTGGGCAGTGTGGCTAGAGCCTTTACCAGAGAGGCAAAGAAGTCACTGAGCACCTTCAGCCTTCTCCACATACACTGTGACCAGGTCTCCCGTTTCCTTCTGGAGAGGGCCCACATCTTCCCTACCCTTCCTTTTATCACTGAAATAGCCACAGAAATTGGGGTTTTTTACCACCCTTGATGTCCCTGGCCACATTTAATTCTAACTGAGCTTTAGCTTTCCTAAATTGATCCCTGGCTACCTGGACAACTTTGTGTTCCTCCTAGGCTACCTCTCCTTGCTTCCACTCTCTGTAGACTCTTTTTGCATCTAAGGGTTTTCAGGAGCTCCTTGCTCATCTGTGCAGACCTCCTGGAATTCTCACTCTGTTTTGTGATGCATTGCTGGTCTTGGAAGTGGTCACTGAATACTGACCAGCTTTATTTAGCCCCTCTTCCCTCCAGGGCTTTATCTTATGATAGTGGACTGAGCAGGAAGGAATCAGGGTCTGCTCTTAGTAGTCCTGTTCAGGCAACCAGTTCACATTAAACAACAGTTGACTACTTACAAATTGAACATTTGATTTGGTTTAGGACTAGATATTTTTGAATAATGCTGATAAGTTTTATAAGTGCATTTTGAAATTCAATGTTTTGAGCTGAAAAGTTGAATTTCTTCTTTCATTAATGTAATCAATCCACTTTCTTAATCACTTTAAATGCAAGATTCATTACAAGTTTGTAAATCATTCCAGCTGAGTTCATCCTTCAAAAGAAGGAAAGTTTTCAACAGAAGCAAAGTGCTCCGATACAGAACTCTTTTCATGTCTTCACATGTGGTAATTGCAACAACACTTATTAATAAACTTCCATGAAACCTACTTCAAGTAATTAGCTCTCTAGCTGTTCTGTCAGTCTGTCAGTGCCAGAGTTTACGACACCACCATAGATGCCAATAATAAGCAAAACTGACAAAGATGTCCTTTGATCTTCTGCATTGTTATTAAAAAAATGTAAATGTTCCATTTGCACAAAGAATATAAGCAGCAATAGATGGTAATTAGATTTTTGCCTCAAACTGTTCACCTTTTATTCAAATGTAATGACAACTAATTTGGCATCAAGGCAGCAGAAACACTTTCTTTTTTGAGGACCATATGGATTTTGTATTCTCAGAAGACAAGGGAACGGCTAGAGTATATCTCCAAGGTCACATGCACTTCCATAAACATTACATTGCAGTGTTCAGGGGAACGAGTACAAGAGCCCAGCTAATTAAATAAAACAAATGAATCCATAAATGAAACATTAAGTGCATACAAGTGGATCAACTTTGCCAGATGCTGAATTATTTTCATCATCAACACCATGATGGGTTTTAAAAATCATATCCGTTTGCAGTTAAGATTTCAAAATTAGAATCCAAAAGACCAGACCCAGAATTCTCTTTGCACTCTATTTGCTTTTGCCTTATGGCAACAAAAATATATATTATTTTAAGAAACTGCCCCATATTAGATTAGGCACCATAGAGAGCTCTGTAGATGGCAAAAGCCAAGCTTCACAGCCTTGTCACCAAAATATTGACACTAACTTGGGAAAGAAAGGACTGAGAATATCTGGAGTCACTTATTTTCTTCTTTTTTTTTCCTCTCCCTCCCAGAATGTGAATTTTGGTAAAAATTACAACAACTATGTCTTCTACTGAAGTAGAATAACACTCGGAGGAGAATTGGAGTATACAGGACAAAAAATTTTTTGATCACAATAGCAACAGAAACTGCAACAAGTGTAAGATCAACTAATGCCTAAAGACAGAACTGTTGTGTTCTTAAGCCAGACTAATTAGCTATGTCCATTACTCACAACTATACAGTTCAAGTGCTTTGTCACAGGGAGAATCAGGCAGACAAGGAATCATCTACCTGCCAAACTGTAGAGGAATGCTTTCCAGTGCTAGCTCAAAGTTTTATCTCCCACAGCCTAAAGCAAATGTTTAAGTTACAAGAGAGATTTCTAGTCTTTACAGCTCTGAACAACTTACACCATGATGCAGAGAAGAACATTAAAGAAACTTCCACCAGGATATCTGGTGTCTTAAATTGAAGGACCAGAGCTTGCCATATAAACTTATCTAGAGGTCAAGCAAACCCAACCCACGCTGTCCACAAATTCTTTGCTGAATCAAAAGAAAAACCAAAACAAAGACAAAAACACCCCATGATTCTCATTAAGGCACCTGCAAAACTCCAAAAAATCATCTTCTGCATAGGTACAGCCCCTCAAATAAAGATCACAAAGTTATCCTCATAAATCCCCAAGATTTATTAACAGAAACATTACTGCTGCTTCTTGGAACCACAGCTGTTTTCAACCTCTTATTCTACTTATTTGGAAAAAGACCACTAACATCATTCTGGACATGGCCCTTAGTGCCATGATATAGTAATTGGAGTTGGATCAGGGGTTGGACTCGATGATCTTGGAGGTCTTTTCCAACCCAATCTATTCTATGATTCTATGATCTTCAAACCCAGTACAACTTGAAAATACTGGATCTGGGAAGATCAACAGCATCAGATACAGAGATGTCAGTGTAAGCATCTCTTCCTGTCAGAGACACCCCCTCGGTGTGGTTACTACCAGGCTGTGACTCCTCAGAGACATTTCTTTCATAGTCTTCCCATCTTGTGATGCTGTGTGCTACCAAAACCAGGAATAGGAAACTCCATGGGCAGCAGGTATGCTGCATTGTTCAAGACAATTATTGCAAAGCTCTACATGCTAAAAAAGAAGCTGCACTAAAAAAACCCACAAATCAAACAAAAACCCACAACCATACACAACAGATCATAATACAAAATAACAATCCATGCATGGCCAAAAAGAACACTAAACACCTTGTTCTAACTGTCTTGTTCAGTGTAACACTGAGATTTCCAGTGGTGACTAATGACATTAAAATATTTAAGAACTGTAATCCTGGGAGATTTGAAGCAATAGCTAAAATGCCTTCATTAAAGAAATCACTGCTGGTGGCTAGACACCCTGGGGAAAAATAACCCTGATACAAATGAACTTGCTCCCCCTGTTAAATATGTGCATGCCCACGAGATTCCCCCTCTGCCCAATGCTACTTTCAAAGTGCAAATTATACCCTGGAAAAGGTTTATGTGGAACTGACATGAAAAACACACATTCTCTGAAGGAATTCACCCACAAAATGAATGAGGAGAGCTATGTAATTAGATCTTTCATAATATTGCACTTTTTTTTGACAGCTATGTCATACCATAGATGGACAGATAAGATATTTACATGCTCAGGTCACTGGTCATAGCTATACTGATCTAAATATTTTATATGTCAAAGAGAACTAATCCTTTATTCACATACCTCTGCAGATACAAACTGCTTTAGCCTACCAAGAGCAAATCTGCCCATCTTGTATTGAAGTTCCACGGAATAGACTTGTAAGATAAAATGTAGAACTGGGATATGGCATATTACATGGTTTGCCTGCAAAACTGGGAATTGGCCTGCCAGAAGAAAAAGTAAACTTTCATTTTGTAGGCAATCATATTTTCTAAGGCCATCAATTGACCAGGGTGGTTCCTAATTATCTATCCAGCAGGGTGGAACGTATGCTGCACAGGTTGCACCTACATGACCCCCTAGTGCACTGGAACCATCCTGCTCATTTACAAAGGGATAAAAATTAATTGCTTTGCATCTGGGTTTGAGTTGTGGTATGAACTCAACTGCAGCTTGAAATGCACTTGAAGCTTTCTACTCAGGTGGAACCAATGCTGAGGTATAGTGCCCATCACACACTACACAGACATGGGGTGGATTCCTCAGAAGGAAGACAGAATCCCAGAACAATGAATGACTGGGGCTGGAAGGGACCTCTGGAGATCAAGTCCAGCCCCTGGCCCAAGCAGGTTCACCTTGGGCAGGTTGCACAGGAACGTGTACAGAGAGGTTTTGAAAGTCTCCAGAGGCTTTCAAACACATCCTCTTGGAGGTCCTACAGCAGTGTAGGGCTCCATCAATTAGCAAGAGACATGATATAATTAACATCAAGGTAAGCATTACTTTTGTTAACCATTATTTTCACCACTAACCATAACTGCTCTGAGACTTCACGCTGTAATAAATCAGATCTCTCCACGGTGGTTTAATCATCACTAATCTTTGAGTGATGGGCCATCAATTTCATTCACTCCTCTTCATTTGCACTTGTACTTTTCTTCATCCAGGCATCCTCAAATGATTGTGTGTCTCATCTCATCACAAATCCCAGTTTACTGACTCAGTTTCTGGTTGATAAGATTTTTCTGTCAAACCATTCTCCTCATGAAGCTAACCAAGCCATTAGACCCCTTCACTGGCTATGCAACAATAAATTGCAAGACCTAGGTTCAAGTGCCTTTTCCAAAAATTAAATTAAAGGTTTTAAAAATCTTGGGGTGTTGCAGTCTGCCTCCAAAAGAGTTTTTTACACTGAAGTTGAATGCTCCTTAATAAAATTGCCAGGGCTTTCTTTACTTTCCTTGGGAATAACCAAGCCTATATACCAAACTCTCAATCCAAATAAAACACTCCCCTCTCCATTCTTGCTCCTCTTTCTTTTACCTGCTTTGTCTTGGATAACAACTGCAAGTCCGTAGTGTTTTCCTACAATACCCATCTTCAACTACAAGCTTCCATTCATTATGTTAAGAAGAAATGAATTTACCATTCATGTACCTCAAATTACTGGAAAAACTATTGTTTATCTTGAAAGCTCCTCTAAATCCTTCCACCACCTTTTTCATTGCTGTCTCTGTTGAATAAATGAGGTGGCATTGTTCATCCTCATTGCAGCCTTTTACTGACTACAACCCCTTTGATAAAATTTCCTCCAGTTTTTAGATGACTTAAACTAAGATTTTTGAAGAACTTGTTTTAAGCCTTATGGACTTTTATTAATCTGCATGGAAAGAAGTCTCCTGAATAAAACATAGCACTTTTTTTTGAGAAAATGCTGTTATTCCTCATAACTATGGATTTGTCTTAAAATTTTAAGCACATTGTTATTTTTTGCTGCAACAACAACAAAACCAAATCACTTCATCATAGAAGGGCTGAGTGGATGAACAAGTATTTAGATTACCAGGGAAAATTATTTGATTATCATGGGTGAAGGACTCCATGACACAAGGACATATAGGTGATGCAGCAAGAAATGTTGACTATGCCACGCTAAAAGGATGCTGAGAGCTATAAACAATCAGAAAAGCTTAGAGAATCACTTTGAAGAGCTTGATCCTACCATCGTATTTATGGGCAACCATCAATGACTTCATAAAATCAGCTAAAGCCAGAGCATTTGAATGCCATCTCCTATTCAGGAGCTCACCTGCTCTGCAGATTGAATATCTGTGGTTGATATTCCATTCAGATTTGCTCAAGATAATTAAAAAATAAAAATAATAAAAAGAGAAGACTACCCCCCGTTTCTGAAGAGTGGGTGGAACTATGAATACTGGAAACAAAGGTTGTAAAACATCTTTAGAACTTGAGTTCTAAACAGCATGGGTAGATTCAGGTACCTTATGGATTATGTTTGCAATGATGTAGGCAAAAAAGTGTGTTCAGTTAAGTACATGGACAAGAGAGTTTTTTGAAGTCACAGAAGATGTTTATGAAAACAGACAGAGCAATTCACACAAATGGTATCAGAATAAATCCAGTTTAATAGAACTCTGTCCTATATTGACCAGCATATTATTTTCAGGACATTTTTCTTTTCCCAGTATTAAATGTCAAAAATCTATCAGGGATTGAAGATACCAGCCACCCCCAGGCAACCTGAAGACACTGGACCATAACATTTGATCCAGGAGACACTAGACAACACCAGATGAAGATAACTAATCTGGTTTGCTTGACTGCTTAGAGATTTCAGCCTTGGAGAGAAAACATGGTATTTTTTGACTAGGTTCTACACTATACTGCATGAAAGAGATATACTAAAATCAGAAGTTATTCTTAGCTTTAGTCTCCAGGACTGTGTAGCACAACGTGGGTCTGACAGAAGACATTCTAATGGGCCACTTCTGGTCAAACACTGATGTTTGTGTGCAAATATAGTAAGTTATACTAAAGAGAAAAAGCTCATGTCATGACTTCTCTACTGGAAAGCTGCCCTGAAAGATCACATAGTTCAGCATTCTTTTGACAGAGTAGCTACACTGATGGAACCAGACAGTGTCAGAAAAGGGAAAAGATCACCATCAGCACATTTAATCTTTCATAACTTTACTTATGTCTCCTACAGGAATCAAACTATTTGAGAAGGGAGGCTGCTCTGTTAAATATTTTGCTCTGTCCAGTATTTTGTCCACTGCTTTTGATTTAGGTCCTATTTGAATAGAATGCAAATAAAGCACCATTCAAGTTTAAGCATGATAATGCTTTTCAACCCAGAGTAGCTGAGATGGTTTTAAACTAGAGAAAACTCACCAAGAATAGAAAATGCTAACAGCTTTTTGCCAAGGGAATTTTCAAGACAATTTTTTCAGTCTTTTATAGTCTGAAATAGTGGTGGGTTTTTTTTCTTGCTAGTGCTCTACATCCTCTTTAGAAAGTTTAATTCCTGCCAAAATGCATATACCATTTCCCAGCTTAAAGTGTCTCTGAATTGCTACAGGAGGATATAAGTTTCAAAAGGTGACAATGTCTTTGCAAACAGAACTGTGGTTCTCTTTCCATTGTGGTATTATTCAGCCCTCTGAATGGTTTGCAGCTGGAGAGAGCTCAAGAGAACTGTATGACCCCGTGCATACCTGGGGGTTTGTACTGGGCCACGCTGCTGCTATTAGAGCTCAGCGTGTGGGAGGGGAAGTTTTCTCTCTGCAAGGAAAATGGACAGTTCTTCCCAGCTTTCCCCTCCAAAGCTTGCATTGAAACCCCATTTCCCCAGCTTTAACTCGATTGCCATTCACCAAATACAACCTTACAAGATTTCCAGCTTGTAGGAGTCAGCGTGTGTACTTTATCTTGTCTTTCTATTGCAGACAAGGAGAATATTTTTAGCCTTCAGCACCTAATTAAAAAAGGTGAGGCTGACATCTTCTTCCATGCCTGTGCTAGTGACACAGAGCATTGCAAATGACTTCCTGCTGGGCAGAGGGAAGGTGAGCTTTGTCTAAGCTTTGTGCTTCAATTACAGTCCCATGCTGGCAGCCAATTTATTCCAGTTGCCAAAGCCCTTGTTTTCCTACATCCAGTCCCTGGTTACAGAAACCATAAGCTCTGCTGATCTGTGGCAATGAGCAGCATGAAGGAGAATCTCAGCCCTTCTGGAAAGAAAGGGGAATTAATGGTTAGACCTCAGGGGGATGTAAAGGAACTTTAATTATCACCCCAATCCCCATGGAGTTTAAGAGATGGTTTGAACTCTAGCACTGCTGCATAATTCTGACATTCAGCCACATCAAAGTTTTGAGATTAAACCAACATGGCTTTTGTTCCATACACAAAGCTGAATACTTTATATATGAAGTATAGGTTTACATGTATTTCCACTCCCAACTGCACAAGAAGATGGCTTGTGCTTCATGTTTTCTAGGAACTGCACTCCGTAGCTCGACTTATTTTTGTCTCTATTTTTAATTGAGTCTATTACTTATTTTATCTCTCACTTCCTAAATATACATAAAGTTGGATTCAACTAATGAAAATAATAGATTAATAATAACCACTCTTACTACAATATTTTGGAAACTATTTGAAATGGTTTAGATCTAAATTTAGGTATAGGAAATTGTATTACATTGCCTTGAATGATGAGATTAGATTTGCCTGTTAATAGCAACATAAGAATATGATACTAAAACCATGGAAGTTATCAGTTAGGTATATTCCAACTTGAAAGTGCTTTCTTCACAAGTCCTTTAAAGGAGTTGCTCATCAGCACCATGTTGCTACACAACCTGAAGTATGTAATTTGCTTGCTTTTCCTAAAGTGCCCTTGTTCTTCTAGGTCAGGGAGGTATAATACCAATTAAAGTACTAAGAGGAGGCAGCACAGTCTAGTAGACAGTTGCATTTAGCTTTAAAAGGCAAGAATAAAATAATACTTCTAAAGAACCACAGAATCAAGTGAAAAACAGAAGTCCTAAACAAGAGAAGAAAGATATTCCAACTTTTTTTTATATACTTGTTTAAGACCATTTAATATTACTAGGAATTTTATGCAAATGCATAAAAACACAACAAAGAATAAACTCTGAACGTATTTTAAACGAGATAGAAGCAAAGAGGAAATAGAAAAGGCAAATTTTTTCAAGAAAAGATAACATCTTTTCAAAAAAAAGAGGGATGTCTTCAGCATCTAAGTGTCAGAAAAGGAACTGGAGGAGTGTGACACCAGTAGTGATACCTGGGGACTGCAGCTAAAAACAAATACATTTCTACTGTTAACAATAAAAACAGGGGTAAGTGCAAAAGACACAGTCTACAGGGAAGAATGGAGTGCTGTAAATTTCTCCCTGAAGTTCCCCTAGTACCTTGAGCCAGCACTGACACCAGTATCTGTCACCCTATGCAGCATTTTTATGAGGCAATTGTTTGAAAAAGGTAAAGAAAGATCAAATGTAGGAGAGGAGTCTGATACCTACAAACACCTCCATTAATAAACTGCCCTAACCCCCCCATGTCAGTATTTTAAGCTGAAAGTCAGATTCATCAGGAAAGAGAGAACACTGAAGAAAACTGAACAGATTGATCTTAAATTCATCTCTTTTTTGCTACTTTGAAGAAATTATTGCTTTCTTGAAATAGGATCCCACTCTATTAGTTCCTTATTCCCCAATTATTATACTCAGTGAACGTATTTAAGTTGACACTCAGTAAATTACATTAAGCCAAGAGTAAAAGAAGATTCACTTCATACTCAGCAATAGCACAAACATATCTGGCCACAGAAGTAAGCAATAAAACTCACTCAAATTTCTTTTTTCACATCTTCATGGCTTTTGCTCAGGCTGTCCACTGAGCACTCTGAACTAGGAGTTACCAATCACTGCAAAGGGACACTCAGGCTGGTATTTCAGGCTCCTGTAATTAGTATGTTGTTCACTCATTCTCCCCATCCTAATTATGAGCAATCCATACTGAGTCTTGCTGCACTGTCCCTGGTGTGTCTTACTCATCTATATGCACTTTAACCCCTAGCATAACATGGGCACATTTAAACTGCAGTGTTTTACTTGCAAGGCTGGGGGTTAATGCTGAGCTGGTGGCATGTGTGTGCCAAAGGCTCCATTGCTGCTTTGAAGCCACAGCCTGCACCTGGGATATGGGACACACTACCTCAGGGATGGTGTCTCATTGTTCTGGGACAAAGGAGACAGAAACAGGAGGATTCCTAGCTGAACATCCTATGAGCACCTTAACTTCTTAAATCAAGGGAGCGCTTTGTTTTCCAGATGGAAAAGGATATTGGAAGGGTTCAGAAAACACTACCCTGAGACCAGTACAGCAGGGAGCTGCCAATCCATCTGTTTGGTGGGTACCTGCCCTCAGCCTCTCTAATTTCCTCTCTGCAGTTGGTAGCACCTTTGGGAGAAAGGTTAACAGATTGCCAAGGAATACTACAGCACAGATTGGGTATAAAGAACAATGAAGTTGCTTCTCCTCAGTTAACCATTCTGGAGGATGAGAATTCAGCCACGGGCATCCCTGGTGCCAATTAATTCACAAGATACAATGGACATGAAATAACACAAAAAGGCTGCATGTCCCTTCCCTCCCCCCTCAAAAAACAAACCAACCAACCCACCCCCCAACTTTAAACCCTCCAAGCAACGTAACTGCTTCGTATCACAGTCATTGGAGCAAAAAGGAACATAAATCTTTAGTTCACCAGAAGCAAAAATTGAACCATGATGTTTTTTCCCCCCAACAGCTCTTTTAAGTACTGAGGGGAAGAGAATTTTTATCTTTTAAGTGTGGTGTGCATGGTTATCACTGAAAGGATTATAGAAATAACTTGAAGTTCCTATTAGTTCAAGTTTGATCTGAAAGCATTTTGAGGAACTATATCTAAGTTGCATTTGCAGTGCACTACTACAACTCGTAAGTAGGCAGAACTCCCACAAGAACATAATTGCTTTCCTCAGCTCTTCCAGATCTATTTTTTTTAAGGTTTGAAAAAATCTTGTACAAACTGACTGTTTAAATTGGTCCTAAATGGCTCTCTATACTATTAAGAATGGGAGAGACTTGTATTTAATTTCTTTTAATTTTATTTGTGACTACACTTGGAAACATTAATCTGCTTTCAGTTTATGCTTCCAGAGATCACGTCCCACTCAGCCTTGAATATTTGCATTTAGTCTATACTAAGGTAGGCAAAAGTCATGCAGCTCTTCTTTACAATGTAAACTATGATACAGCTTGAAGCATAACAAAGATCATGGTCAATATAGATTTATTAAAACACCTTTTCAGGACTTTTCAGGGAGTATCTGTGTTCTTTTTATCATATTTCTATGATCTCTACTTTTCTCTGTTCACCTTTTAGTTAGACAAGTCAAATCACCTCCAATCTACTCCTTTCCTAATCAAGAAATAAGAGATGTTAAAAAGACCCAAACAAAACACAAACCCCTCCAAAACAAAACAAAACCCACACCTGCTTTATTCAGAGGTTTCTCTCTTACTGGAAGGACCTGATCACTACTTTTGGGTAACACTGATATGCATTATAATTCTATTGCAGTTCATTTGCTTGGTGGAATATTTATAGGAACTGCACTTTTTTCCACGATAATCAGATATAAGACATATTAAATGTCATGAATATTTATAAGTTTTCAATCCTGCTATAAATAGCAATCCAGCAACCTGCCTTCATGAAGGAAAGGAGATCTTAAATATAGATTATAAAGAATAAATGCATGCTTCATTACTTATTTGGATTTACATATAGAGTCATTTAACACAACCCATCCAGGTAGTAACTTAAGTACTTTAGATCCAAAAAGAAAAGGACCCTGTCTACCTGAGCATCTTTTAGATCACTACAAATAAAGGCAAAACAGCAAACTTGAGGAAATAAAGGTTTTATTCCAATGAATTTCACCCTACCCATCCATTTGCAGACTCACCACTACAGCAGTCTTGAGACAAGACTGATTTGCTCTACTCATTGGCCTAAGACTTTCTCATAAACAAGAAGAAATTAAGCCTTAAGAGTTCTCTGAAATAGTCCAGCTATGAGAAAACTTTTGGTTATTTCCCCCCTGTAAAACAGTGACCTAGAAATGGGAACAGCTCTACTGCTGAGAAACCAGGAATTTGGCAACTTTTCCTTGATTCTATTTATAATGGATTCAAGCAGTGTCCAAGTTCAGGGTCAGGGGGAAATTTAAATCTCATAATAGGAGAGTTCTCAAACAATAGCATTCCTGGCAACACAGTTTTCATTCTTTGCTCTATGAGCAACCACATTCTACAGAATAACTGGTTTGCTTGTCATCTTCTGAAATACAACATCTGTCTCAAAAGTCAGGCAGAAAATAACCTGAAAGGTATTTAACCCAAAAATTTGAGATATCCTACAAAAAAGGTATTTTTAACTTTTTTTTCATCTGTTTTTAACTGTCTTTAGTTAAGCCATGCAGAACACAAGCTGATACTAATTCAAAGCTCTTCCTCCTTCCAAAACTTCTTACCTAGGCAAGTTCATCACATTCAGGGACTGTGATGCAACACCCTGATTTACATAGTTCATCAATTCTAAGCCTGCAGGTCCTGCTTTGTGTTTAGAGGCTGATCTCCAGATAATTTAGATGTTTGCTCTATGTAATCCCCATTAATATCAGTGAAAATAATCACACATTTCATGTAGACCTCCAAACAACAGGCAGGCCATTTCTGGGAAAATACTGGATGAATATTCTAGAACAGTGTCTGGGAATTCAGTGATTCTCCTAAGAGAATGCTGAATATAACTTGTGGAAATAAATAATATTACAAACAGGAATAATAGTTTTGAAAATGAATAACTAGCTCTTCACACACTGCTCTTAATTGGTAAAAATCCCTTTAATAAAAGATTCTCTAGTTACTTCTGCAAAAAGACTGAATGTCAGCCTCTGAAATGTCATGGCAACAATGAGGCAAAGAGTATTTTAGGACATGGTGGTCTTGGAAAACAAGCTGAAGAACTTAAAGTCTGTATTAGAAGGAGAAATTCACGATTCTGCAAGAAGAAAAATTAAGAACTCGTCTTTAAGTTAATGTTGTACTACATCAAACTTTCTAAACCTCTTCTAAAAAAGATGGAAATTGGAGAAAGATGCCTCCTGAATTTTTAGTTGATTCATTGTGTTAGATTCAGCTGAAGTACTTCTGATTCCTCCCTTTCCTTGCACAAACTACAGCAAAGTAGTCTGAAAGTTATAACTGAGTTCAATTACAATGGTGTAACTGCAGCAATTCACTAAGAATTTAATGAAAACTGAATGTGGAACAGGATTTTTTGCAGGTTTACTGTAGAAAGACATAATAATCTCTAGCTCAAGCAGAAGAACAAAAGTTTTTTGATTCTGATAGTAGGCAAAATACATGCTTTGTTTAATTTTCATTTTCCTGTTGGTGTCTTTCTTTAATAGGTAGCAATTATGGTGAATTTTAAGCAGCTTCTGAGTCCAACTTCTGTTAGTGGGTAAGGAGAAAAATATTTACAGCTGATACATTTCAGCAGGTATAGGTAATTCAACATCCTTACAGCCTCAAAGTCCCTTCCACACAAGTGACCACAAGCAGTGGTCATAGCTGAAGGGCTGCAAAGATATTTGTGTCCCATCACTCACACCAAGAGGACTGTAGAAGGTGGTAACTAAATGGGAGCAATGTTCCTCTGGCAGTGCAGAGTCTTGGTGGGATTAGGGCACTAGACACAGAGTCAGGGAAAAAAGAACTGCTGGAAGAATTGGAGGCAGTCAGAACAACCTATGAAAAAGAAGCAGCACCCCTTGTTGCTTTTTGGTTGAGGCAACTGGACATAGCCCCTCATAATAAGGACTCTAGCAATGGAAGGACTTTTATTCAAGGAACAAAGATAATTAGTCTAGAAAGTAGAATGCACTGAAATGTCCTTTCTAATAAGCTATGAAAGTGTAGAGAATAGGGGGGAGAGGCAAAATGAAGAGGGTAGGCTGCATCCACCAAACCCAAGGTGGTTGAATTCAGTGGTTGGTTGGTATTTTATGTCCAGATGGATATAGCAAAGAGAGGTGACCTGCTCCTTAAGTAATGCATTATTACTTGAGGAGATCATGTTTAGTTTGGAGGTCAGGTTAGCATTTGTATAAAAAAAAAAGGAATTCCAGTTCTAAGTAAGGATGTGCAAAAAGCCACCAGCAAGTGAGGGATCAAATGAAATGGAAACCATGGCATAAGACTTCCCCAACAGTGAGAGTTTTATTCCAATAATCCTTTATTGCCTTCTCTATTAGAGGAATTCCAGGAATAAACTGAGATGTAGATAGTCCTCCAGAACATTCAGAACAGATGGGCATCAAAATCCAGACTGATTTAACTTCAGCTTTGTGTAAAAGTGTCAAAAAAAAAGGTCTCTGACATGTCAAACAGCTAAGTCTTCTTTCCTTGACTGGTTGGTCCAGAATGAATGAAAACTAACCAACCTTAAGTGAACATTTACAGCAGGAGCTTGCTGTGAACATGTATGTTCTAGTGAACAACAGTGTTAAATAACTTCAGTCATCTCATGCTTGGTTAATATCAATACTCCTCTATACAGCACTGAACAAACATGAACTAATTAATCTTGACAATGCCCTGGATGTAGCATTAAGCATTTCCCCACTGTGCAGGAGAGAAAAAAGGAAGAGAAAAAAATACATAGAGGTCTAATTGTCCAGTCTTTATAATACCAGAAGTGTGGACAAACTAGGTAACCTTACATAACCTGTAAGTTAGCTCATATTCTTTCACTATTTATTCTGATTTTGTACTTATCAAGCTACCTGGGAGTCACTGGGATAGCAAGTTCAGAAGCATGGCCGAATTACTCTGAGATTTGAAACCAGAAGACTTCTCTTCTCATCCTGTTCCAGTGCATGTTGATCTTTATTACTATTTGAGTAGACAAGGAGAAAGTACCACCTAGAATATGTGCAGAAACACATTAAAGAATATGCAGAATAATTGCACAAGTGTAATTTATATTTCTTCTAAGAGCAGTGCTTGCCATTTGGATAAGGCACAGTAAGAAATAAATTCTTATAAGACTGAAAGGGTCTTTCCTACTTTGAACTTCAAAACTTGAAATCTCTTTTACAACTTCGATAAATTAATTTTAAAGACAAACTATAAACACTTCAGCAAAGATGTACAATGTATTTTGCCAACTCTGAACTGCACTGCTGAATCGCAGAACAAAAATACAGCAAAAAGAGTTTGTGTGCCAGGAATCTCCTGTGTCTCCCTCCTCCCATTCCATCAGTTGCTGTAATAAAATAGAGATTCCTTCCAGGCATTGCATCCTTAAGCAGTCACAGCTATACAGTTATTAATCACTCCATAAAAATCATAAACACACCCCACACTTTTTCCTTGTAGAAGTTGAAGTTTCTTACATGTTTTACTACAACTTTTTAATTATAAGCATTAACAAGTCTTAGAATACTTTTTAACTTAAGATAAAACACAAAGGTATCCTACAACCACATTTTTTTTAGGGCTAGACCTGGATTAAGTAGAATGCACACAGCTTGGTGTGAGTTTCATGGTTTTAACCAAGTTCCTACACTTGCAAACTGCTCCCCATTACATTTGGGTTTTGGCTGTGATAAAATCACTGCTTTAGATTTGTTAGCAGTTTCAGGATTTATGACTTCTCATACTGTTAGATACACATCCCTAATTTACCAACAGTGCAACTTAAGGATTATGAAACTTCAGGAAGCATCTAGATTATCCACAGAAATCTGTACTAAACCCCACACACAATTCCACATGGCTGCCTGACAGCAAGATGCAGATGCATTCTGTCACCAGGCTGTGTCCTGCTGTGTTAGCATTGTTACAGATAAGAGAGGGAGCTCTGAGCAAGGAAAGATGCATTTTACACATGCTAAGGAAATACTCTTCCATTGCACCAGCAATTGAGAAATGAAATTATTACAGCTGTATCAATCAAGCAGTGTCACAGAAATAAAATCATGGTAATGGGGCTGTTATCACAAGATCAATGCTGCCTGTTTTGAAATGCCTTCTGCTTCACCTTGTGGCCTCAGCATTTATGTGGCAGCAAAAAGCCATTATCTGTTCTATTTCAGTGACATTTACTCTTTCTCCTCATCTGTTCAGATGTCCACTCTTTGATGGCTCTAGTATATCATGCTTTTCATACTCTGGCAGTTATCTACACTACCATTTTAGGCCACTTGAATGCTTTGGGTGAGAAGCTTCTTCTCTTTTTTCCTCAAAACATTACAACTGAAATTCTACTCCTCCAATTACATGATTGCATTTTCTTTATGCAATTGGAGGCTCAGATTATATTAGTGCAGTGCTATCTCTAGAGCAGGTGCTAAAGCTTTCTTAAAACTAAACCAAAGTTCCCCAAATAAGCTCTGAAACTTTTGAAGTGAGTGACAAAAGCAGTAGTGTAGTTGCAAAAGTAGTTGCTGAAAAGTTCAAAGAATCTCAGAACTGCCACTTGTTCACAGATTTCACTACATCTCAGTTCCTTCATGAGGCTTATAGGTATGTGCTAAGAAAAAAGACCACAAACAAAACCAAACCAACACAAGTACAATTAACACAGGCAGGGAGCAACTCTATAGAGGAATCATTCAATGCACACGTGGTGCTTCTAAGGATGTAAGACATCTGAGACACTGTGTAGGCCAACTGAAAATTAGCCTTTTACTGTAATCTTCAAGGATAACAAAGTATAGGTTTGGAGTTCCTTAGACTGGTGGTGTTTTTTTTCCTTTTTCAAAACAGAACAAGCATGGATTTTTCATTGAAGCTTGCTAAATTGCAGTTCTACCCACTTAATCTATGAAACCTCAGGGAGATCGGATATATAGTTATTACCTATAGATACTAGCCTTTAAATATAGGTTAATAGAATAGCATTAATGTATGCCAAAGAGTTAACCTGAAAGACAACAACTTCCAGATATTCAGATAGCTAATTTCACCCTAGTAAAATGAATGTTTTACTAGAATAACTACCAGTAGTAACACTCATTTTAATTTATGCAATTACAGGTGTTTTACAGTGAATCCAGAGATTTTGTAGACTCTACATTTTTTTTCTGACACTAGCAAATTGGTTCTATGATTTTGACTATTTAAATTCACAAGGCTAAGCCTTTGAAAGGGAAAAAAAAGCATAGCAAAAAAAAAGAGGTTGCAATTTACTCAGTGGAAATCTAAACCACCAGGTGCAGAAGCGAGACAAACAGTTTTCAGATATTTAGCACATTTTCTTTGCAAAAACCAGGCCTTCAATCAGCACAAAAACCTGCCCCCTCATAGAGGCTGACAGCAGCAGTGTAGTTGCTGCTCCAGGGAAAGAACTGAGCAAGGCAGGCTGTCAGGGATTATTACAGCCCTCTCAACTGCCAGGAATACCTCAAAGGTAACCCTGCTACGAGAAAAAGAAAAGGCCTCTGAATGATACAATATTTATCATTTCAAATTCAGCTCACTAATTATACTAATCAGACAGTTGCCAAAGCAGGAGAAGATGAGAGGGGAGATGATGTGCAGCACGGAGCACGTTCACTAGAACTAGAGCTAGCAGCACAGAGACCTGGTTTGCCCACTGCTTGTACACCTTATGACACAGCCCCTGCTAGGATGGCTGATGAGATGATGCCATAGTTCAGCTGAAGCTTGTACAGAAGGTTGAAGACAAGAAGCACTGTATTTATCCTCTTTTTTTAGACATTAATTTTTCAGTCGTAGGCATTAAGTGTTAGATCTAGAAAAAGGAGATTGAAAACCTCACACACTTTGAAGAGCAAAACAATTACAGGTTAACTTTTCAGGTAATGATTACAATAAGATAGTGATGTGTTCATGAAGCATCCAAAGGTAAACAGATGGGAAAATTGACATGAGAAATTAGGTGGCATATTAAATGATCATTAAACAAGGCCCAAACCACTCACTGTTGACAGAAACCCTTATTAGACTCAGATTATGATGGCATCTATGAACCTACTGGACAGTATATTTGAAGAGGATATGTATGACACAGAAAAAGGCAGTAATATCATGAACTGGTGTAAAACATCCCATTCTTAGAACACAGGAGGCCAAGGAGAACATCACTAGTTTTTGAACACCACCACCACGAACAGTAGCTGGGTGAAAATCTTAGCCAGGCACAAAGTCAGGTTGGAAAACAATAACACGTTCACTGCATCTAACAAAAAATCTAGTACAATATAAATTTGTTCCATTTCACACTTTACAAGTGCTCTATAAGCTACATATTGTTTAAAACTATGCAGTAGGTAAGTGGCAGTCATCTTTTTGCTTTGCTCCCTTCTCATTTAGGCAGACATCCCTGACAGGAGAGAAAGTACCACTTTTGAGGGCAACCAAGCCTATCCTCTTGAGAGAAACTTCTGGAGAGCAGATGGGGCTGTTGGGAAGGGAAAGCAGGCAGGTAGCCTGCTGGGTAGAGATGTCTGGAACACTGCTCCGAGAAGCAGGAGGCTTTCTGCAGCAGCGAGCCAGCCTGGCAAGGGGCAGAAAGGAAAGGGGGCCCAAATCAAGTGGAAAAGGAGATGGAAGCAAAGAGGAGCTGCAAGGCTGTTTTCAACAGGTGTCAGTCAGCAGAGAGCAGCCCAGTACACTGAATGACTTATGATGTAGGTACAAGTTTGTTTCCCTGTTACAGAACAATTTTGAGTCTTCAATTTCCCTCTTCAAGGAAACATCCCTAGGCAAATTTTTAATCACTACATCAGAAAATATCCACATAGGCAGCCTAGAAAAATGTCTTTGTTAATCTAAGTACATGATCTTTTTGCTACAGTTTAAAAACTCAGGGAATAAAATAAGCAACAGCATCACTAGTAGGACATCCTTCTAGATTCAATGGTCTAATTAGGAATGTCAACACAACAAGATACAACCTGTTCTACAGTACAACAGGCAAGTGGCTTGACCTCTTACACCAAGACCATTAGCATAAAGCAAGGCTCTGTTAAAAACCACGGCTGTGAACAGAGGCTCTCATGAGCTCTCTGCCTAGTCATCAGGATTAACTTGTATTGAATAAACAGGCAGGTGAGGCTACACAGTTGTTTATCACATTCTGTATCTTAATTTGTCCAATTAATTCATAACAACTTGAGCAACTTTGCAGAGTGCAGCGTTTGCAGAGATGATGCTACGAGCAATCAGGACCAAGCAAGGCAGAGTACTGAAAGACATCTGAGGCAGAGGGAATGCTGCAGCTCTAGCACATCACTGACATCCTCTGTCAGCTCAACAAGACAGAACAATGGCTTTTTCATCAATATGTTGTTGTTTACTTCAGGAAATAAACATTTCCTTGTTTCAGGGGGTTCTGGGAGGTTGTTCTTTCCTGTGTTTTCCAACCCAAAACTTCCCAGCTCCTATGTCTGACCTTATCTGGTTGATAAACTATACACAGAAGTAATAAGATCAAAGAATAAAAGAAAACAGACTCCAAAAATTTTCCTGCATGGGTACAAACGTGCTCAAGCTCACACTAGCAGGAAAATTAATATTATTGCATCCACACTGTAGCTTCACCAACTGCTATTTCAAACAGTACAGCAACCATTACAAAAGTACATCTAATAGCACCCATGGGAACTACTGAATTTGATGTTTGATACAAAGCAGCTTGCTGAAAAACAGGATCACTTCCTACTCTTTTTTTTGAGGAAAATAAAATTGGAGTCCTTAAGAGGTTTTTGCTGGATCCTGACAGTGAAGAGCATTCGTCCTCAGAGCCCATACTGCTCTTGGAAGGAATTTTCAGTAAAATATGGAGATATTCTCTCCTAGTAGAGTGCAAAGTCACAAGAGGTGGCAATAAATAGGTGGTATAGGCTTGAGAATAGGGGTAGCTTTGGAACAAATCAACCACATCTGTACAACTTTGTCTCCTCCCTGCCTGATTAAATTAACTGCTCATCCATTCCCACGAGGTGGTTTAACATTAAAATCACTAAAGAGCTTCATATCCAGAGCTTTGTATCCAGAAAAAGTTTCCATGTGTTAAATGTTTTCTTCAAGAGAGTACAGAAAAATAAAAACACAATAGGGAACCAAACAAAAAGATCCCAACCCACTTCTCCTCCTGGGAACACAGCAAGATTTTTATATTAACAAAAAACCCAAACCCAAAGGCTACTTAAGTGGTGGGATCTTGGTCTTGTAGAACTAGATTACATGGAAGTAAAACCAACAAAACCAAATCAAAGGAACTAGAATTTTCTAGTTTGTAATCAAAATAAATTAGTTCTTTTTAAGATCTACAGAAGCACAACTTCCTAAAATTTAAAGTAACTTTTTTGTGTATTATTACACAGTGATTAATCTTANAGGATCACTTCCTACTCTTTTTTTTGAGGAAAATAAAATTGGAGTCCTTAAGAGGTTTTTGCTGGATCCTGACAGTGAAGAGCATTCGTCCTCAGAGCCCATACTGCTCTTGGAAGGAATTCTCAGTAAAATATGGAGATATTCTCTCCTAATAGAGTGCAAATTCTCAAGAGGTGGCAATAAATAGGTGGTATAGGCTTGAGAATAGGGGTAGCTTTGGAAGAAATTAACCACATCTGTACAACTTTTGTCTCCTCCCTGCCTGATTACATTAACTGCTCATCCATTCCCATGAGGTGTTTTGACATTAAAATCACTAAAGAGCTTCATATCCAGAGCTTTGTATCCAGAAAAAGTTTCCATGTGTTAAATGTTTTCTTCAAGAGAGTACAGAAAAATAAAAACACAATAGGGAACCAAACAAAAAGATCCCAACCCACTTTTCCTCCTGGGAACACAGCAAGATCTTTATATTAACAAAAAACCCAAACCCAAAGGCTACTTAAGTGGTGGGATCTTGGTCTTGTAGAACTAGATTACATGGAAGTAAAACCAACAAAACCAAATCAAAGGAACTAGAATTTTCTAGTTTGTAATCAAAATAAATTAGTTCTTTTTAAGATCTACAGAAGCACAACTTCCTAAAATTTAAAGTAACTTTTTTGTGTATTATTACACAGTGATTAATCTTACTAAATATTGGAGAACTCTCCATATATTTTCTTGTTGCATACTGCTCAGATCAAAACCAGCTAAGGCACATGTCCTTTTAGTCATTAAGGTAAGAAATACACTTCAAATTGGACTAACTCTTATAAAACTTTTGAAGTTGCAAAGAGCTTTTGATACTTAAACTTCCCCCTCAAACCAAACCCACCACAAACTGAGGATTACAAACCTTTTGATGTTTGGATATGAAAAGTGATTATATTGGGACAAGGAAAAAAGTTCATTATTTTATTCTTACTGGGGACTTCTTTTGTCCTGGGAACTATAAGGAAATTACTCCTGCAATGATTATCTCAGTCATCCTTAATTCTTAACAATCCTCATTCCTAACATTTCTGAGCCTTTATTCCTTTCAGGAGCCTTTGTTCATGGTCATATTAATGCTTCTTTCCATGTTTACAGATATTTCATTATAAAAAGCCATCAAAAATGAAATTTTCTTTAGAGAAAGGTTGGTTACTACCAAGTTTTCATTGTTTTAATCTCCAAACACAAAAATCCAAGGAAGCCTCATGGTAACTCATTTCCAAGTCCTTTAGGAGTGACAGTTTGGATGTGCACCCTTCTGGCCCTTATTGTCCTTAGTAGAATTTATATGAATACGTGCATCTTTCTTCCTTTTAGGCCATATTAAGTTGTACTTCTACCTTTTTAAAAGGATCATCTGTCCTAAACAGTTTACCTCCCCTCTATTCCAAGTCAGGTTAGACAGGTCTGAGCAACTCGATCTAGTGAAAGATGTCCCCTGCTCACTGCAGAGGGGTTGGATTAGATGACCTTTAGAGGTCCATTCCAAACTAAAACATTCTCTGTGCTATATTAATATAATCATACTATATTTCAGGTGTATTTTATCTATACCCATCAACTGTTAGAAAACTACCTTAAAAAAGAAACCAAACAACTAATTCACCAAATCATTCTGATAAATTACTCTGAATTATCAAGCCTTTGATATAAAACCACTTGAACAGATCAGTATCATGTCATTTATCCATCACTCTTCAGGAAGCTGCATTCTGACACAAAGAAACTGCACAATATCAAGTGTGTCAAAACAAATACAATTCCATGATCTTTTGTCCTCCAAAGCACTAAAATGCTGACAGGTATGGGTCCCACTGTTCAAATACCAGAAACCAGGTAGGTTTTTTTGCAGTGGTCACAAGACCTCCACTTGCCCTGCTATTCCCATTTTGCAAACTTCTCCTGAGAAATACCTGTTGTAATTTCATTTCCCAGAGGCAAATAAATACTTCTGTCCTCACCTCAGTTCCTGTACTATGTGAGGTTTTTATATTACTACATATTTTAGTTTGCCAGACATGCCTTCTGTGGTTTGGATTGCTCTTTTTCCTAGATTCCCTGGGGTTTTGTGGTACCTATATTATTTTTAATTTATCTTTGTGTATGGAGGATGGTTATTTCAAGGTAGAAACAGAAGCATCCTCCCTCCCACCCCAAAAACCAAACCAAAACTAGAGAGGCTCAGTGTTGGTCAGTGATGGGTCCATCCTTGAGCTGCCTGCATTTGCTCTGCCATCCATAGGGGCAGCTTCTGACAGAAGCCACCCCTGCTACCAGAACTTTGCCATGCAAACCAAATCCATTCTCCATGTGGGAGTCAGGTGGTACTTCTATCCACCAGTGTCCTGTAACATTCAGCCTCACAGAAGTGAAAACACAGGTTAGCAAGTTCTTAGGGCTATAGAGCATGAAGAATTGTGGAGGTAGGAATAAAGTTTGTCAGTAATAGCCTTAAAGGTAGAAACATCAAGTTAATAACACTTATTACCTGCAGTTAGCATGCTGACACAGTCAGATTCTTGCTTTCCCTTCCTAAAGACACAGAGGATAAACCACAAAAGGGGAAGGCTGTAGTAGTTGCATAGTTAATAGAAATAGAGGAACACATGTAAGGTGAAAATATACTTCTGAAACAAATTGCACTTGCTGTTCCCATTCAGGACTTTTAACCAATAAATCCTGAAGTGGTTCCTTTGGCTCTTGTTCTGTTCTTGATAGCTGTCTGTAAATTTCATTATCAGGAAAATGATGCAAAGGAGACCTCAAGTTATGCATCTTTTTTGGCAGACAAAGCTCAGTTTTCTCTTCCAAGTTCCTCCCAAAACTGAACTCTGGGCAAAATGCTGTGATTGAAGCTTCCACGATCTCTTCCTTAGTGAAGATTTTTCAAATCCCATATCTTATTTGAGGAGTTGAGCTGATGTTTACTCTGTCCTCCTGATGGGTAATGCCAATCTGTGCAGCAGGATGTTCAGCTATTTATTTTTATAAATGAATCCCACTTTCTGCAGAGATAACATGTTTTCAGAGGGTCTGGGCTACCTCATTTGTTTCAGAGCCCACATGAAAAGCAGGTCTAATTGTTTTCAGTTCATCATTTCTAAGTAGTTTCAAACTATGATGACTCCTCCTCCTGTCTAGTCCCCTTTGCATTGGTGAAAAATAGAATACACAATTACCAACAGAATATAAGTCATTCCTGATCTTCCAGCTTTTACTAACATTCATAATTTAAGTGGCTTGCTTGCATATTTAAATCACAGCCAACTGTGTTTGGGTGTTTTGAGAGCAGCAGTCTCACTGGCATGGCTTCTTCACTCATTACTTAGACTGAATCAAAGTCCTCCAGCTCCCACGTGGAATACCTCTGGTCTACTTCCCTTGCAGTACTGACTGTACAACAGCCTTCCCTGGATTGGACAGGGTGCATTAGCTGGTAAAGAGGCAAAATTCATCCTTTCTCTTGAGGAATTTCAAATTATTTTAAAACCAGGGTCAAAAAGAAATCAAAACACTTCAGAGCTTGCATAGCCTGTATGCTAATAGAGGCTGAACTTCTTACAAAGGCACCACAAAGCTTCTGCTTAACAGCCATCACCCTTTACCTCTGGGGAAGGTCCTTGAAAAGATAGAGTCCAAAGCATCCTTGTTCATAACACTTGAGGAGCATTGGCCCTGGGCTTCCACTGGTACTGCCTTCCATGACTGGCAGAGGCTCTCACACTGGCCGTGAGCTTGCACAGGCCTTCTGCCCCTGTGAGAAAGCTCTGCATGATGCCACAAGTCCTATTCTTTCAAGAAAACAGGAGCTGTCACCTTTAGAGAGACAAGGCAATGCTAATCAGATAATCAATAACACAACAAACAGCAGCTCCTACACCCTGCTGTGCACCCCTTTGTTATCAGGAGCCAGGATCACATAGGAGCAAAATAACTTCAACAGCTGCCTGGCACACTCCTGCCTTCATGCCAGGTGATGGCTCCCAAGTGAGCCTGTCCCTCAACCATGATACATCCCTGGTCATAGACTAGAAAAAGCAGCAGCACAGCATCTTCCCTGAATAGATACCCCCCCAGCACTTAGTTACAACTACTACACACAACATTTAGTATCAACTATCACCAGTTTCTGGGAGAAATGCTGAACTCCACTGAAGCCCAGGAAACAAACACTTGTGTTCCAGCAGAGTAGCTGCTAAGACAGAACTTGGATGAATCTGAAGGTTCCAAAGCAACCTTACAAATACAAAATGACACTACAGACTTGACAATATTGTTGCCCTGTACAGTTCAAAGCCATTATCTGCTTTTAGATTTATCACTGTTTGGTGAGGAAACTAAGAGCACAGCAATGCAATTTGTGGTCTGAGAAAGACAGTGATACAGGAGAGGAGATAAAGAGGTTAACTTTAAAAGTTTAATATATAAAGAATACTAATTTTCCTCCAAGAAAACTCTTGGCAGTTTGGAACACACCCAGCCACGAAACTCAGCAACACAAAGTCTCTGGTCTTTCAGTCAGGGAAGCAGAATATCTGTTTTGGTTGGTTGGTTTTGTTGTTGTTTTGGGTTTTTTAGCTTTATTTTTAGAAAATTAAGGCTTATGTTCATACAGTGAAGATTTTGCCTCTTTCCTTCTATACTGCATTTCATATTGGTTAATTTAAGTCTTCATAGAAGTTCAATGACAGAAAATCTGAGGCTGTGTCAACATGGCAAAAGCATCTTGCCTTTGTCCTTAAGAGAAAAGGAGAAGGTGTGGAAAATATGAAGAAAGTATGAAGTAATTTAACTCAGAGTTAATTCTGAAGGAAGCAGGGACTGCATTGCTGCCCTAGAAAGTCCTCCTAAATTATGTTTGCTCGTTACCAAGATCAGATGTTTCCCAAAGCCTCTAGCATCCTTAAGATAGCAGACATGCCAGTGCTCAGCCTGATGACAGCAGTGAAGGGGGAGAGCATTCTTTTTCTTAAGCAAGGCAGGGATGGGGCACACAGATCACTAACTCTGTTAAAAAATTAATGGCAACCCCCCCTTAAAAGTTACCATTACAATGCCATTCTTACTGTTAAAACTGAAGGAAGTTTTCAATGGAAAAATAAGAACTGAGAGGATCTAGCACAATATTTCTAAACACAGTTCCTATTCCTGTCAGTTATGCTTTCTTTAAAGTTTTTCATTAAAAAAATAAAAATAAATCCATTGAAAGCTCAGAAGATAACATCCCAGTGGGAAAATTAATATAGTGCCCAGGAATTCAGCAGCAATTCTTTCTAGACCTCAGAGAGATTAAGGTACACAAGGTGCAACAGAGAATTGGACTTGGTAAGACCTCTGAGGTCAAACATAGAAAAGAAATTCCTCCTCAAGTGGTTAAGGTACAATATATGCTATTATAGGAAGACAGGTCTAAATGATAGTGTTAAAAATAACTGTATTTTGAAAACAACAAGCATTCACAGCTAGTTCTCTATGGAAATAATTCTCTGTGGTCTTTAACTTAGGATAGCAGCACTTGGTCCATAACATACAGAAGGCATTAAAAAGCACTATACAGATTATTGCTATTGGGTATTTGTGTAACCATCAGGAGGCTGCTGACAGCAAACTACCATGTGCACACATTTTTCCTTGGTGCCCCTGCATGTTGGTTGAGATTTATCCAGTTTTCCACATCCAAGTCCATGGAAAAATCAAACCATGACTCAAGACAACTGTATCTTCTCTAAAAATCTCTATATAATTTCTGTGTGATGCAGAAATAATCACAACTGGGATGCAACCAAATTTACATCTCTTTAAAATGCAGACAGAACCCTGTGCCCAATCAAGCACTTGCATACACACACCTTTCCTGGCAACCTGGATGCTTGTGGAAAGGTAGCACTGTGACTTCTTGCACAACTGTTACCCTGCCAACACACACAGCTCTTGGTGTTTCAGCATATTCCTTTATTTAACCTGTGCACTTCAAGCTTCACAATTCTCACAATTATTTCAAGGTTGCTAAAATGTCCATATCTAGAAGCCATTTGTTTTTCAAGAGATGCAGTTCTGTAAGAACCCTGAAAAACTAATTTGCCAGCAATGCACAGCATTACAAATTTAAACCCAAGTAATCTCCTCTAGTAGATATTCTATGCAATTTGTCCTCAAAGTTATTTTAAACATAAAATTTATAGGTTTGCTTCCTTTCAGCATTCCACAAATTATAGTTCTGAAACCCAAGAAAGAAAAAGAAACAAGAAAGCAAGTGACTCATGGACAGAAAATGTATAGATTTTTCAATTCAAAGCCAGCATAAAAAAATTCCCCACAGTAATGTGATTGCAAATGCTAATTGCATTCCAGTAAATTGCTTTACATTCATCAAACAACAATCAATGGGAGACACTGCTATCTTCTTTTATTGTAGCGATGCTGTTCTCAGCTGGATAGATAAGGTAGTGTCAGGCAGTTATAATCTTCCCCCTTGCTATTTTTGGGGGCTTATAACTTCAGAATCAAAATTTATGCTGGAATTTAGCAACTCAGCCCAAGAGTCTTTCGTTTTAATTGAAAAAATGTGCTCAAGTATATATCTTAGAGAGATAAAGGAAGACTAAGACAAATATTCCAATTCAAATACCTAAACTAATTCTATTTATCATTAAACAAGAATAAATTATTCCAGTCTCTAAATTTCAGAGGTGCTGCTCATACAAAGCTCCTGTGAAAATCTATTCTGAAGTTAGATTTCTTTGTTTGACTTGAAGAACAAGATCATAAAGCAAGCAACAGTGATTTTGGAGCTGCTGACCATGTGAAGTGCATCACAGTTTAACTCGTGCATTGCACCAGAATGGTCAAAACAACCAA
Organism: Chloroceryle aenea; assembly: GCA_013399075.1. Taxonomy (NCBI): domain Eukaryota; kingdom Metazoa; phylum Chordata; class Aves; order Coraciiformes; family Cerylidae; genus Chloroceryle; species Chloroceryle aenea. Next base: position 26,860 of record VWZY01001835.1, read on the forward strand.
CACACAACGATGGGATGGTACAACCCAAATACAACTTGGCTGCACGAGTCAGCTTAAAATAATAAACATCATTTTAAACCAAGAAAGAAACCCTCTAGTTAAAAAGGATGGGAATGGAGCACACACAAACTCCCAGTTCTTTCCTTATGGCTTTACCAGAACAAGTCCTCATAGCTCCTGTGATAGTCAGAGGAGATAACAGTGCAAGGGAATGGTTTTTACTGCTTGAGAGACAAGATCTACACAGATAGTATTGTAAGGCAGGCAATGTGACATGAATAAGAAGACTGGAGAGCCTAACTATCTGAAAACATTTAAAAAACCATAAATCCTGAATGCCTCAGAGAGGTAAACGTGCAGGAGAGATTTAACTTGCAGGATTTTGTTTATTTCTTGGATCTTTAAACCCCTCTTTGCCTCCCTGAGAGGGAGGATGCTACTGATGTGAGAGCACTGGACCATCTCTTCAGCTGCAGTGTCTCCTGCAGCTGAGCTCACATCTTTATATCATGAAAAGTCACAGTGCCTGGCTTCCACCTGCCTTTTTGTGCTGACTCCTCCTTAACCTCAAGTTTTGTGGCTTAGCTACCCATTCAGTAGCTTTGAATTGTTAGATTAAATCAGTTGTAATGGGTAACATCTGCTCTGGAGTAGATTCACTGCTAACAGAAGTAAAATGATAAGTTGTGATTTAGGAAAAACTTTAAAGACCATGCATTTATTTGACTTGCATAGAGGATTAAAAATACAGCATTTCAAAACTGCAGTTTGTTTCTAATAATTTCTTTTAAAGCCTGGATTGCTTTAGATGGTAAAAATTTACTATTTGCACTTATTTACAGCTTGAGGAAGCTGAATTTAAAACTGATAGGAAGCCAGCATTAATAGGCAAAACTTGTAAGACACTACAGGGAGTAAAAAATTTCATTTCCATATTTATATTTTTTCTGCTGAATTTATGGTCCAATATTTTACATCTAAAACTTCCACTGCTGGCTTTCAATTTGCTCTGAATTTCTTTCAAAACTTTATTATAAGCTTTCTATTAGCACAGACAGCTAAGGATTCCCATGATTACACTTCTGTACAACTGATGTTTTCAGTAACATTAGCTATAACACACTACATTCAGCATATAACTATTAATAAAATCAGGTATACAACACTATATTTGTATTTAATTCATTTATCTTCCCAGATTTTTCAATACAATATAAACCTGCAGGGAGTCCATTCCTTTAAAAGGTGTTCCTGAGGTTCCTGCCAGTAAGCATCACTCCATGCTTCTAAGACCAATTGTGTGTCAGTATGATTTCTAGTGAAGTAGCCAAAATGAATAGGACAGTAGCTTTTTAAACCCTTTTGTGTATCAAAAGGCTAACAGCCTCCTCTTCCCCTCTCTCTGATGTGGGCAACTGCTGATATTTAGTTCTATTCAAAGCTTATTGTCTCGTGGAAAGCAAGCAGCAGTGATACTAAGACTACCCCAGTTAATACTACAGCTACACTCACAGCATTTAGAAGATGACCATCAACAACAATTTAGTTCAATTTGCAAAATAAGATGCTGCAATAATGCAAACACACCCTATAATGTGCCCTTCTCTGTGGAAATGCTAATTGTCAGCTGAGAATTAGCTGATTTCTAACTACACATTTATATCAAACTCCCACTTTAATAAAATACTGACTCCCCAAGAATTTATTCACTCATTTCCAAAGGAGTCCTTTTGCACTTCACCATTCACAGTATGAAAACAAATGCACAATTCCCAAAAATAATCCAGGACTCAAAATACTCCAATCAAACAAAAGGATTTGTGTAACCTTAACATTAATCCAATATTTGGAATTCCTAGGTGCTGAATATACTCTGCCTTTTACTCTAGCAAAATATTTAAGAGTATGCTGTGCTTAAAGCATGGGAGTGTTCTCCCTGAGGTTAACAGCCTTCTAAAAATATCCCTGGTCCTGTGGTGTAGTATTTAAACACCAGGCAAAACTCCTGCTGTCCACTGCAGGTCATTCATTTCCTACTAGAACCCTATGGGGACCCATCTGCAACAGCGTGGGGCGCTGTTTAAGCTGTAAAGCTTTGTTCCTCCATCAGATAGTTAGGCTTAAAACTCTCAAAAGCCAATGCTCCACGTTAACAGAACGTGTACAAGTTTTGCTCTTGTTGACAGAGAGGAGAGAGTTACTGAAGTGCAGCTATAAAGCAGGGTCTTGCAAGGAACGTAGCACAGAAGTTTTTCTTACAACTGATTCAGGGAGAGTGGTACCTGTAAGTCTCTGGTTGTGATCCCTGGTTTATATTGCTTTTCCCAAAGGCTTCCACACCTGTTCTAGTGGTAAAGAAAGGACCAAATGTGAATCATCCCTCAATTACTCAGAGAATTCCCTGCTTATGGGGCAACGCCTCCGAATGGGAGACCCTAAGTGCCCGTGGACTGAAGGTGTTGATTGGTGTTCATCCACCTTTATCTCCTCCTGCCTAGAGGCTCAGAACTCTGCAGGGAGAAACCTCCCCAGCACACCTCATTTAGTTCACTGGCAGACACAGATGAACCAGTTCAGTCAGCTCTGAACTGTAGAGCTCCAAGGGTGATAGGCATTAGGTGTTTGGCATCAGCCAGGAGTTGGGTGGTACTGTCTGCAGGGAAACAGGCTGAGCTGGGAAGGCTGCATCTGTCCCTGTGTTAATTTCAAAGGCTCTTTAGAGGGGAAACATGGCAAATTAATTTAATAGTTAGCTTTAGCTGCTACAGAGCATGGCCCTGGTCATCCTTCACTATCACCCACGTGCAAAGCTGGGACAGGAAAAAGTTTATTTAAAATAAAGGCTCCATGTAAAGAAATCAATAATCTCCTTTAAAAACTGGGTAGGCATTGGCAGCCCTGATCTGGGCATTGTGCCATCGAAGAGCCTACCCAAACCCAAATACAATAGTGGAAACTTGTTTTGGCATGGATCTGAAAGGGAGGAGGAGGAGTAAGGACATCGCAGCAATCGCCAGCATGAGTCATGCCAGAGCTGTTGTCATCGATTTCATGTTTTAAGGTTGCCATCTGACTGCATGGAGTGTGCTCACAGAAGGATGTGGGGCTGGCAGACAACTGCCTGCCACCAGCTGCTGCCAGAACCAGGATCCAGGCAGTCTAAGAGAGCTGCTGACAGGGTGCAGGCCTTTACAGGGTAGCACAACACCTGGTTCCTGGCATTTTTGCTGGATGTGTCATAGGAATCATCAATCTTTTACAAAAAACCCCACAGAAGTATGATGAGCACACTACATATGCCAAGACTGATTTCTATGATAGATTTCTGCTGATGTCTTTAAAGGCATCTGTGAAGCCCAGCTGATTAACAGCTATCCACCTCAATCCACCTATGCTCCTTATGCAGGGGATACTTTGTAAGCTATATACTCCTCATTTTCTTCTCAAAGCTACAGGACTGTGGTGGGTTGGCCCCAGCTGGATGCTGAGTGCCCACCAAAGCAGCTCTATCACTTCCCTCAGCTGGATAGGGGACAGAAAATATAACAAAAAGCTCACAGGTCAAGATAAGGACAGGGGAAGATCACTCACCAATTACCATCACGGGCAAAATAGACTTGACTTGGGGAAATTAGTTTATTACCAATGCAGTCAGAGTAGAACAATGAGAAATAAAAAGAGGTCTTAAAACACCTTCCCCCTACCACTCCCTCCTTCCCAGGCTCAGTATTGCTCCTTATTTTCTCTACCTCCTTCCTTCTTGAGGCACAGGGGATGGGGAATGGGGGTTGCAGTCAGTTCATTACATGTTGTTTCTTCTGCACCTTCCTCTTTATAGGGAGGACTCCCCACACTCTCTTGCTCCAGCATGGGACTTCTCCCACAGGAGACAGCTCTCCACAAACTTCTCCAGTGTGAGTCCTTCCTACAGGCTACAGTTCCTCAAACTCCACTTGTGTGGGTCCCCTACAAGGTCCATAGGTCCTGACAGCAAACCTGCCCCAGCATGGGCTCCACAGGTCCTGTAAGGAGCCTGCTCCAGCAGGAGCTTTAAACAAGGTCACAGCTCCCTTCAGGTACCCACTTGCTCCAGCATGGGGTCTTCCCCAGCCTGGAGGTGGATATGGATATCTGCCACACCAGTAATCCTCATGGGCTGCAGTGGGACAGCCTGCCTCACTACAGGCTACAAGAAGAATCTGCTCCAGCACCTAGAGAACCTCTTCCTTCACTGACCTTGGTGCCTGCAGAGCTATTTCTTACAGATTTCCACTCCTCTATCCAGCTGAAGTTGCTGTTGCACAGCAACTTTTCCTCCTCCTGAAGTATGTTCTCACAGGGGCCCTACCACCATCACTGATGGGCTCAGCTTTGGCCAGCAAGGAGTCTTATCCTGGAGCCAGCTGTCACTGGTGCTATCAGACCATATCAGCTTTTAGCAGCTTCTCACAGAAGCCACCCTTGTAGCCTCCCCTGCTCCAAAAGCCTGGCCAGGCAAACCAAATACCAGGATATTTGCCCACCTGGAACTTTGAAGCATTTCTTTCACCTACCAATACTTTTGGTAGTCATTCCTCTCACTGTGAAGCTTTGTTTGGATCTTGGGAAGACCCTTGTTAGCACATCTAGTTTATTTAATGGCATACAGTCTGAAAACATGTACTGAGATAATTCCTCTTTTTCCTTACTCCTCACAGTTACAACTCAACCTCTGGCAGCCTTAACATCCTGTATTCCAATGTCTGCTTCCCCACCACCAATCCCCAGACTGCCACCCTGAAAGCAATGGTGAAGTGGTTCTCTGATGTAGGCAAAACCAGCCAACAGTCCCAACCCAGTCCCCTACCAGGGAAGAAGTCTCAGGGTTAGAACTAGGAGGGATATTGACTTTTCCAGCAGTTAAACCACAAACTGTGCAGGGTTCAGGGAAAGGCAGAGCTCTCATCTCTCAGGTGGGCCCTGCCTTGTTGTAGGAGATGGGAATAGTTGGCACTACTTCTGACTAAACAGGTCTGTTGTTTTCTGGCTAAGCTCAGTGGATGGAGGCCAGAGCTCTCTGTACACCACCTTTTATGACTATTTAAATTTAAAGTGATTTATAAATGAACTCACTACCTCCTGCCTCCTCACACACTAAATAATTGCAGCTTTTGACTTCTCTGGGTGAGAGATGAATTAAAGCTAGATAGAGTTTGATGCTAGAGGAAAATAAGCTAAGTGGGCAATGATAAAAGCAAGAGGGGAGAATGTAACATCACTCCTGTTGATTAGCAGAAGAAAGTCAAACCTCTGAAGACCATATGAACATAGCAGTGATGTGTGCTTCCTTCATTCCTCCACTTTGCAGAGGCAGCTCCCCAGACTTATTGATGCCCTCTCCTCCCTCTGCCCAGGGCTGTCAGCCCTGATTTTGGCAATGACTGAGCCCGTGCAGCCCAGAAGGAGCAGGGGCTTGACAAGGAAACAGGGTGATGTAAATGTGCTCAAAGAGCCTGCCACACCAGCTCATGACACTGAAGGCACAAGGTGCCTGCATTTAGTATTACAATTAACTCTGGGAGAAAGGAGCAAAGTAGTGATGCTTCTCTCACTTCCAGCTAAATGTCCAACTCAATATGAAAATAAACACATAATATTGTATGGATGTGTGTAGGCATGTGTAAATAAATGCCAAGAAACTTCTGATTGCTCTGTGCTAAACTTGTACAGAACCTCTAAAATAAACCCCACTGTGATCAGGTTAACATCCCTATTGTTACTTCTACACTCATTTTACAATTAGCTTGGTGATGTTTGATATCAATTCTAATGTAGCACTGCTTTTAGAGAAACAGTACTAAAATAATTCCCAATGTGAAGATGTATCTGAGATGATAGAATCAACACCTAACCACTTTGTTTCCTAGCAAAGCTGCGTTATTGAAGAGAAAACAAAACACAAGCCTCTGTTTTTATGTCTGTCCACAAAAGCACAATGTATATAGTCCTTCACCCTCAATGATGCAGTCAGCAAGTAATAATAGTTCCCAAAGCTGCACAGAGCAATGCTCCTAACACAAACAAAATGTGAAATAAATAAATAAGGGGGAAAAAAAAGCATCACTCTTCTGGGAAGAGATGTGGGGTTTTTTTTCTGTAAAAGAAAAATAATTAAAACCCCACAACATGGAATTTGAAATCTAAAATTCCATAATGCTCTGGTGCTTCTATCTTGGTGATGCCATGATATGAACAGGCCAGCCCCTCTTGTTTGTAAGATGCCAACTGGAGAGAACAATAGAACATGTAAAAGGCTGCTGCAAGCAAGAGAATTAGTTGTTCTTTGAGTCAACTGTGGACAGGACAAGGAGCAAGGGAGCCTTTAATGGCTGTGAGGGAGTTTTAAGTTGCCTGGATGTATGATCATACATATATAGGTGAGCATGTCCTGCTGATGAACACACTGAAGTACTGTAAAGATTACCTGCAAATATTAAAAGCTTCTAATGATGGAGGCAGTATAAGATCTTACAAGTAAGATGATTGAAGATATGATGGTTTCCAGGGACAGAATGCTTGACTAGATCAGCTTTATTCCTTGTTTTTTGACTTTACACTACTGAAAAAAAGTTTCACTTGAAATGATACAGCTTTCAAAATTGCAGGGATGCAACAGATGACAAGTGGGATGGAGAATCAAGTATGGGTACAAAGCACAAAGGGATGCAGACATCCCAAGTTCTCTCTCCACATCTATCTGTGAGCAGAAGCAGTTAATGACAGAACTTTAGCTAGATGACAAGGCAAGCCCTAGCTTTATATTCAGAGCAGCACAAAGAGTGTGTTAGGAGGCACAAAAAAGGAAGGATCAAGGAAAAGGAAAGAAGGGGGTGGGGGAGAATCAACACAACAGCCATTCATAAAACTATTGTAAGCAAAAGGAAAAGTTAATATGGAAATTACTTCATGTCACTTGGATAATACATGATCAAGTGAGAGGCTGCTGCTTTGGAGAAAGCACAGGAATGATTAAAGCCCTAGAAGCACATTCAGACAAAAGCTCTTTTACACAATTAACATGAAGAATAAGTACAGGAGGAAAAATTCTTTGAAGACCTTTAATTCCCATCTCTAAACTGACAGTACTGCTTTAAAAGGGAAGATAGTTTTTGCTGGTTTAAGTATCACATAACCAACAGGAAAGAAAACAGAACACAAACAGTTATAATTCCTTTAAAACTAGGGTGTGACTAGTGATTGACTGAAAAGGGTTCCCATAAGATTAGCTCTAAAATCTGAGACCTCTGCCAATGCCAAGAGGTTGTCCATAACTTGTTTTTATAAGACTGCTACATTCCTCACTTGCTTAATAAAAACAGCATCTTCAGTGTACTGGTAGCAAAGCCAGAGAGCATTCACTAAGAAAAAAAATGCCAGAGAATTTTCTTTTTTCCTTTAGTAGGGTTTGGAACTGATAAAGAAAACAAAACACCAAAACTAAGCCAAACAAAAACAAAACAAAATTCAACCAAACCAAGGAAAAAAACCCAACAAAACAAAAACCAAACACCCACAAAACAACAACAACAAAAGAACAAAAACAAGGCAAACAAAAAAAACCCAAAGAAAAAACACCCTTGTCCCTAGGAAAATAACCCCCAATCTTTTGAGTGAAAACACATTATGCTGTAGAATTGGAAGGCAATAAACTTTAGCTTTTATTGCAATTACTACTGCAGACTACACAACTATATGTAAAAAGTTGTCTATTCAAGAAACAAAGAGCCCAAATTCACCTTGGAACACTACTGCTAAACACAGCCTTTGTTTGAATCAAAAGGTCTTTGGGCAAAACTCATATTGAGTGTCTACAACTTCCACAAATTACCCCAGACTCCTTCAGCTTTGTTATAACAAAGAGACATACAGTTTATAACTCTGCAATTCTCTACCAGAGTAAAGCCCATTAATCACAGAGGTGTTTTGATGGGCTGTGCAAATAAATACAAGTACAGCTATGCTTAGTATGGCTATGGTGCATGAAATCCTGCTCCCAGAACAGCTGGAATGAAGCATTATTCATTTACAGCTTCTAATCACATTCAACATCTAGATGGAAATCTGAGGTTTGTTAATTGCTTTCAGTATCTTATTTCATTTTTCAAAACCTTTTAACAGAACGTTGAAATTATTGGCACCATTTCACATCCATAGCATTCTTTCAAAGTGAAATATTTATTACCACTTGCTTTGTGCAGGGAAAAATATACCTCAGAAAAAGGATTCAAGAATGACTTTAAAATATGCTCAGTAACCACTTTTCATCTTAGTTTCTAAGAAGTAAAAAGGCAAACCCTATGGGTAAAATTTGCCCTATTTCTCATGCATAAAACCTGACAGGCAAGAGCAGCAGTATGGTTCCTCTGCAGGAAGGAAGGATTAGTCTCCCAGGGCTCCTGCAGATCAACATGTACAGTGATTTGGGAGTAAGCTAAGGTCTAGATCACCAGATCTCAACAGGGATGATGCAAAGAGAAATTCATTTATGTGTCTGAGGTCTCAGATGTAAACATGAGAAACTCTAATTACCTTAAGAGGTAAATAGCAGGAGCCTGAGTCCTGGTGGGAATAGCCAGGGCACTGGCTTCTGTTAACCAAGCAGGCAAGCTTAACATCTCCAATGAAAAAGTTGATTTCTAAAGGCTTTCAAGAACACAAATATTATGCATGTAAACCAAGCAGTGTTATTTTAACATCTGCAGACAACAGCTGTAGAACCCAGACCTGATCTCCCTCACAGGAGATTATGCATTTGTGTTTAAGTTTAAATACAGAAGCATTTTAATTCTTCTCTCCCTGCTAGATATTATTGCAGTCATTATTGATCACATTCACTTAATTTTTTTTAGTGCACCTTGAATAAATATGCTTGCCTTAAATTTGTCTGAGCAGTTAAGTTTAATACATCATAGTTCCTTCAGTAAGGAACTTCTCATTAAAATCATGATTTGGTTCTTGTTTTCTTTTTTCACCCCCCCAACACTTTTGGAAATATAGAAGTGAGGTTTAAAATAATCTTAGTCCTGTATTAACTGTTAATAACTATGTATGTGTGTGTGCAACATTAAGCATCTTCTATTTAAGCAAGACAGAAGGCTGTCATCAGGCTGCAGCATTGTTAGCAAACACATCTCCTTGCCTTCCTGCTTGTAACACCCTTAAATGTGTTCTTCTGTCTGTGCACTTTTGCCCTCTTCCTTCCCATTTATCTGCTAAAGATCATGATTCTTCTGTGACTTTTACTCATAATTACCCAACTGTCCTGTATGGGTTTGGACTGAATAGAAAATAACCTCTACTGCCTAAATAGTGATGGAATTACACTTACCAAACCTGTCTGTGTCATTGTAGCATCTGCTATGAAGTTAACCAGAATTTGTCTGCATGACAAAGTTGTATTAGCCAAGTAGGAATTTCAGGCTCTGTAGCTTATCTGCAGTTGCTTCTGTGAACACTTTCACATTACAATTTATCAGTTTAGGTTTGAAAAAGGATTTAAGATGTAAAAAAAAAAGAAGAATACCTATAGAAGCTTGTAATGGCACTTAATAAATCAGGTCAGTTATTAAGTCATATACATAGTACCCAGGAGACTTAAAGTAACCTTTTTATCTTTACAAGTCTACTTTGGATTTTGTTGCCCAGAAACATTTGTAAGAACCTACAGNGTTTGGGTTGATTCTTGTTTTCTTTTTTTTCACCCCCAACACTACTGGAAATATAGAAGTGAGGTTTAAAATAATCTTAGTCCTGTATTAACTGTTAATAACTATGTATGTGTGTGTGCAACATTAAGCATCTTCTATTTAAGCAAGACAGAAGGCNAAAGACACAGCACTTTCTCCTAGGTATTTGATGGGTTTTCTTCCACCTTGCCATGTAACAATCATGCAGCAGTGGATGGATATTGCTTAAGGGTCACTCACACCACATTTAAGGTGTCCTTTAGAACAATTAATTAAAATCATACAAGGATCAACAAAATAGGAACAGCAGGTACATCCATGTTTCATTTTTTGATCTGTTTTTCCTGCAGTACTTGCTGTGACATCCACAGCAAGGTTCTACTTCATTCTAGAGACAAAGTGACCCAAGGCATGGTGACATCTCCCTCCAGCACTGTAGAACTCTCTCCATGCAGAAAGCATTTTTCAGTGCTTAATTCCTTAAACCCATCCCAAGCTAGCAAACAACTTAAACATGATGATAAACTTAAGCACACAAATAGTCTCCCTGATACAAGTGATACCTAAAATGTGAGCTGATGAGAGTGCAAGGTGTTTCCAGCTGCAGACACACTTAAGTGCTTTAGTGGACCATGGCCAGGTGCCTTATCTCCTGCAGGGCTTGAAGGGTCTATGTTCTGCTTGGAAACCTGCCTCTTACACATTTACTTGCAGCTTATCAGTCATATTATTCAATTATGCAGTATTAGAAGCACTTGAAATACATAATATTACAGGACCTGGAGACACCAAGCTCTTCCAGTCTATCATAGGAAGCCTTCTATTGGAAAATACATGATGCATATTAATCTCTGCAAAGCCTTCAGAATAATATTGCAAAAACAAGGCTACATTACTCAGACTAACACATTTCTCCCTCAGGCAAGCCTTACACAACTACTGTGCATTTTACACCATGTCTCTAGGCAGGTGTGCAGCACTTGGTCCTATTTAACACTATTTCTTGAACTTCAAATCCTTACACTATTTTTTTCCTTGGGGCAGCACATCTAGTGTTAGGAATCTTGGATCTCAACAGTAGATGCATGCAAGTTTAGTCAGCCTCTTAAGTAGCAGATATAAAACATCATGAGTAAAATTTCATCAAGTGCCAAACCCCTTTAGTATCTTGGCAACCAAAATTAGTGGAGTCACTCAGGAAAAACTGCTTGTTATTACTTAATGGCTTATGGTCTGAAGCAAACTATAAGTAGGGGGAGAACCAGAGAGTTAAACACTTTAAGAAGCCTGACCACATGAAATTGATCTTCTAGACATATCTTAAGCCAAATTCTTCCCATTTCATCATGTGATATTCTAATCTCTTATATGATGTAGGCCATATTCTGGAGAAGTATAAATTAATGTGCCTTCTGGAGACTCCAGTAAAGCTCTTCAGAGTTATTGCAGCTGCCAATCAGGCCTTAAAAATCCTTTTCTTTTGAACAAGATGTTCAGTAAGATTTTCTTAATTCACCTGTAGCCCCCTCTATGGGTAAAGGTCTCAATATTTACTGTGTCCTAAGAACTCATACTTGACATAAAACTTACACAAGTAAATTCAGCAAATTAGATCCTTCTGTTTGATACCAAAACAGTAGGACTAGAGTACAAGGAAACTCCAAACCTATTGCTTGAAAACACACCTTTCCACAGTGGTCTTTCTGAGCTTAATGGCCTTTTACCCATCTAGAGGACTGTGTAAGTTTTATATACATAGTGTAACAGTTTTATATACATAGCCCTTGCTGCTCCAGAGGAAAAAATAAAGCAAGAGTAGCAGTGATGAACAATGAATAAGTAATAAAGGCTAAAACTACAACTGTAAAATCAGAGGGGAGGACAACAGGTAAAAGTAGCAGTAGAGTACAGGAGATCTTCTCATAATTTCAGATGTTTAGGACTAAATGCACGAGGAATAAGTGTGCTGTGATGGGTTTTTTTATGTAGGTCGTTAGCTAAGCATTAAATTGAATGGAATTGTGCCAACTTATCCTAGCTAAGCTTTGGCTGTCCAGTATCAAGACCAAAAGAAGAGGAGCTCACCAGATCAGACATTACTTCCTTTAAGACTTACCAACTCCTGTGGCTGAGGCCAGGCTCAAACACATGATTTATTAGCAAGCTTGGGTTTATTTCTGAGTTATCATCATGCTGATGATGGCTCATGGCACAAAGAGCTATCCTGATCAGTGTAGCCAGTGCTGAACATAGCCCTTTTTAAGAAAGATGAATCTGGAAGTCTTCCCAGGTTATACATCTGAGGAAGTGTGAATTAGAGAGGCAGAATGTACAGACTTCTCTCCATGACATATTTGTGGGTGAACTCAGAGCATCCTGCTAAAAAATACTAGTTAAAATGCTGACCACGTGTTGAATACTGTGTATATATAACTACAATTAGGAACACATTGATTCATCTGCATAAAATGCCATCTATCAATTGTTTAACTTCAGGCAGCTCGAAATTGATTTGGTTTTGAGAGAAATACATCACAAGACATTTTCTTCTTGGCTTTATCCCTTTCATCTTGTTTTTATTTTGTCACACTTCAATTTTGAAGCCTTTTAACCTTCTTCACAGCATATTCCTCACCTTTGCTAAAGAGCAAGCAACTTTTTTTCCCCCAGTGGAATTTTACTCTATTTCAGAGGGGCTAATGGCAATGATACAGTGCTTAAGCCATTCATACAACATTATTCATAGGCAGACAGATTCCCAAGATCTAAAGCATCACTTTTTCTAGCACTAGGCATTTCCCCAGACATATTCTGAGAAGGATGACTATATTGTTTTGAATCATCTGCAGTGTTCAGGCCTTTTAGGCACTAAAAGCTAATTAAATACTAGGAACAAGTTGATTCCTAGCAGCTGATTTCCTCATTTTTGTGTGTGTTTGTGTGTGTGGTGGTAGACAGATTTTTAATGTTTCTGTGTCTAGTTGGCTTCTTAGGTTTTTCTTTTTTTTTTTTCACCCACCATCTGTGTCCTGAAAAATTGAACTCACATGTTTTATCCATGGAAATAGCACACAAACCTGTTTAAGCAGATGAAGAATACCTGGATTCAAATGCTTCTTAATTATACACATGGAAAGGTTGTGGATACAAAAGCAAAAGCCCATAACAAGCCAATACTTTGAAACAACACAACAAAACCCCCCAAGCTTTCACATATCAACAGCCAAAAGGCCTCTCTAGCTTGGCCAGCAACTGCTATCCCCCCATTCTTTGAAAATCTCTCTGCAAGAACAGGGGAAAACAACCTAAGAGAAGGAGGTATAGCTAGGACAAAAGTAAATTATCATAATGTGGTGAGAAGCCACTCCAGCTTCAAATACCAGCTCAATGTACTTTCTGAGGGTTCTCTACATTTAATATATACACACTACCTCCTGAAATGACTCATTACTGCAGATTTTAGGCCAGACTGAAATGCATTAATTTATTTTTTCCCATTAGATGATTTTTTTGTGTGTGTATGTGGGTTTTTTTGTGCCTTTTTTGGTTGTTGTGGGTTTTTTGTTTGTTTTTCTTTTGTTTTTAACCATCTGTGAGTTACTAACATAAGAGAATACAGACTTAAGATTGGATGGTATGATTTTACAGCACACTCACTTGTTACATTCCAGCACTTCAAAAGGATTTTTTTCCCCCCCCAAGTGTCCTGTTTAGCTGGAGGGCACGCAGATATATTTTGCTAACAAAAGGGTTAATAGATTCAACCTTTTGAAAAATGGACTTCTTTACATGCATATAATATGATGGATAGTTAACTGCATGCACACTGGTAAACAGAGGTGAAAAACAAATTAATTGGAAGGTATAGAGTTTATTGTTTGTTCTCTGTTTGATAGATGGATCTCATTATTTTCCTTGGGCAGACAAAGACATAACAGTTTCCAGAGAAAGGAGAAGTGGCAGCTCCAGGAAACTGCTTACAGATGGACACCCAGCAGGCTAAAAATATTACTTCTGTCCACCTCATCAATAAACTGGCTCCATGTAGAATGGCAATTATTCTTTTCCTGCTCGTGTTGCCCTTTGTGAGGCCTGAGGACTGTTATTGATAACAGGGTACAGAGTGCAAAATATATACAGTAACTCAAACTCATTTACTATGGTAAATCCATACAGGGGAGCAATGATGCCTTTTATGCCATTATTTAAAGTGGCAGTGTGCACTTGTCAAAGTCCAAAAGGATTAAGTTGATTCTGTTTTGCTGCTAGACTATTAATGATATGCAGTTATTATTTGCCTGGTTTAGGCACAGCACATTCTCAGCAGAAAGAAAAAGGGGAGAACCACCCCTGCATTCTGTATTTTGTCTTTAATGGAGTGAAGTGTTGCAAGCAGGGGGATCTTTCTGAACTTCAAATGAGAGGCTTCATAAGCTTTGCAATATTTAAGTGTAAAATTTTGTGGTGCCTACATCAGTAAAGTGAGAAATACTAAAGCCACATTGCTTTAATAGATTGTACTTGTACAGAGGGATAAAGTTCAGGAACATCACAAGGGATGTATGCAGATAGGGGATTTCTGCCCACAAAGTAGGTTAGATGGGCATTTGATCTTATTTATCCCCAAAGATCTTCTCCTTAGAGTCACAGGATCCTTCTGGCTGGAGGATACCCTCAAGATCATCCAGTCCAACNTTTAGGACAGATGTAAAGCTACATTCAGAAACCACTGAAACCAGCAGAAATATTGCCATTGACTAAAGGACAGTCTAGTATTAGCTTGCTCTTTCATAGACAATATCCCTACAGGAACAGTTACTCCTGTTTTGCTGGTTTTCCTGTTGACATTGACCCCTTACAAAGCTTCTTTGAACAGAGCAGTTTACAGACATTTGCAGGTGGAATTAAATATTCTCAAGTTCAGATTTTAAAATCCCTGAAATTACTTTATTTCTGATCACAGCAGCCCTATCACTTTATAGAGTATGCAGGCACCTACCCAGAGGTCCAACACCTTCACTNCCTTCTCTGCCTGGCTTAAAGGTACTAAAGGTAAGTTTGCAGATCTCCTTATCCAAACTGTTGATGCTATGGGACAAGAAGTGTTCATCTGATCCATAACAAAACCATTATCTCATGAGGCCCAAGATAAAGTGCTCTTTTGAAATGAAGTTAATTAGAATAATAGGAAGTTATTCCAATGCAGAGTTTAGGACAGATGTAAAGCTACATTCAGAAACCACTGAAACCAGCAGAAGTATTGCCATTGACTAAAGGACAGTCTAGTATTAGCTTGCTCTTTCATAGACAATATCCCTACAGGAACAGTTACTCCTGTTTTGCTGGTTTTCCTGTTGACATTGACCCCTTACAAAGCTTCTTTGAACAGAGCAGTTTACAGACATTTGCAGGTGGAATTAAATATTCTCAGGTTCAGATTTTAAAATCCCTGAAATTACTTGTTCTTATTTCTGATCACAACAGCCCTAGCACTTCATAGAGTATGCAGGCACCTACCCAACACCTTCACTAGGTTACTCATACTTCAAACTCTGTGTTATTACCCAAGAATCTCACCTCAGCAGCTGTTTCATATATGCATACAAGCCTCCTTTATCACATCCACTGAGGTGTAGAATTAACTAAGTTAGACAGTTAAAAAACCCCAAACATTTAGTTGTTCATTGCCACCTGAATTTTACAGCTGTACAGAGTCCAAAGACTGACAGTGTCTGCTTGTGGGGCACTCAAGTGATGTAATTCAACAATGATCTAATATTCTTTACTTAATGGCCCAGAAGTCATTGTNTTTCATAGACCATATCCCTACAGGAACAGTTACTCCTGTTTTGCTGGCTTTCCTGTTGACATTGACCCCTTACAAAGCTTCTTTGAACAGAGCAGTTTACAGACATTTGCAGGTGGAATTAAATATTCTCAAGTTCAGATTTTAAAATCCCTGAAATTACTTTATTTCTGATCACAGCAGCCCTATCACTTTATAGAGTATGCAGGCACCTACCCAGAGGTCCAACACCTTCACTAGGTTACTCATACTTCAAACTCTGTGTTATTACCCAAGAATCTCACCTCAGCAGCTGTTCCATATATGCATACAAACCTCCTTTATCACATCCACTGAGGTGTAGAATTAACTAAGTTAGACAGTTAAAAAACCCCAAACATTTAGTTGTTCATTGCCACCTGAATTTTACAGCTGTACAGAGTCCAAAGACTGACAGTGTCTGCTTGTGGGGCACTCAAGTGATGTAATTCAACAATGATCTAATATTCTTTACTTAATGGCCCAGAAGTCATTGTTGCACTTCCATTTAGTCCAGTAGATTCAACTTGGAGTAGTGGAGCTACAAATTTTACATATACACCTAAGTGAAATCTGATTTAAAGCTTCCATAAGTGTAACAAGCATCATCCCCTCTGAATATGTTGTAAGCATGAGGAAAAATAATTAAAAGACCCCAAAACAAAACCCAATACCTTTAACACAAATAATTTCCTTTGCTTACTTTCTCCTTCTGATATATTAATATTTAAATGAGTCCTCCTTAAAATAGGAGTCTTCTATACTCAGAAGGAGGACTTCTATACTCATTAGGAGGGCTTACCTCCTAATTTTTAGGAGGTTTGTTTGCTTGTTGTTTTGGTGTGGTGGTTTTTGGTTGTTTTACTGGTATTTTCTTTCTTTGTAAGGACAAACAGGCTAATAGCTCTCATCTATTTGCTTTTACTGCTGACTTGGGCTATCAAATAAGCAAGACAGAGGTAAGATCAGTAAAATCTAGAGTTACTGGAAAATTTACTCTTGTGGTATAATAGAAGAAATTTGAGTCAGTGTCTTGTGGAACCACTGTCACATCCCTAGGTCCATCCTGCAGTAATTCACATTACCATGGTTCAGTGTTGGATTATTTCCCCCAAATATTGTTTCATCAAGATTTCACAGTCCTGCTCTAGCAGTAGAAAAGGGCAAATAGATTCTTAAGGGTTTGTACTCTCCATAAAGGATATGTCACACTCCTTCTAGGGCACATGCACTTATGCTCTGCTAGGTTTTATGATGCTACTTGGCTCACAAGTAAAATCAAGTTACTGGTCTTAGCATTCCTAGTGCTTTCCACATATGGTTATCCTCTTTATGACCTACAGTAGATGAATTACTTTTTCTCCCTATCTTCAGTGTGGTAGTGAATGTCTTTGTTTAAATTTTATTCACTCACAGCAGCTTTTATTATTCATTCAAGCCTAAAAATGCAAGTTATTTACCTACAAGCAGAGCCTTTTCCCAGCAAGTTTATAAGCAAGCATATAAATTCGATTTATTATTTTGACCATGCTATAAAGTTTCCTTAGAATTCTCTAATCACTTTTAGAATTATATGGTAATGAAAATCTATTAATTTTAAAGTGCTTTCCACACTGCAAATGTAACATCTCAGGGCAGGGGAGAGGGGAGAGGTAACTTGTCAGCATTTCTAAGATAATGCACGAGTGGCCAAAATGTGCCTTAAAGAAAAAATTATTTTTCTAAATTTATGAAGTGATACTTTATTTATTAGGAAGTAACTCAGGATCTTCACTCATAACTAAAATGGGCACCAACTCCAAAGCTAAAGTTGTGAGTTGCTATATGTTAACAGATTAATCCTCCTATTTCTACTATTAATTTACCACTTGAAGATGCTCTATCATTTAGCAAAGAAGGAAGAGTCAGAACTTGTGTAGCTCCTGAAAACACTGCTCTTGGTTGAGTCCTTTTGAAAAAGGTGTTCTCTCAATTCTCATTTTTGAAAAGGGAGCTAAAAGTAATTTAAAGGGAGTAAGCTGAAACACTATAATCACTACCACCATGAAAGAACCACTTAACCTCATTTTTAAGCCTCTAAACAAGACAAAGGTTACTAGGTTACCATCCCTGGTTTCTAGCAGTGAAGAGCTAAGCTCTTGTGCCTGAGGTTTGCAGAGATTGTTCAGAGAAGGGCAAACATAAGAAAAAGGAGAAGTTGATTCATTTTATAAGTGGTCAGACACAAGCCAACAAATAAATTCAGTTGCCAATATTATTTAATCTTTCTGACAAACTTGTAATAAACCATGAGCACTGTAGCATATTTCCCAGGAGTCCCTATCTCCCCACTGCCAGCCACCACCATGAACCAACCCTGGCTTTCTGTTGAAGAGAGAAAGCCCCCAGGCCAGTGGGCTGACATTTAACATGTGCAGCAATGAAACCTGGCCCTAAACTCCAAAAGATTATTCTCATTTTATATGGCATGGGGAAAAAGTATGCTACTTTTGGACTCCCCTTTGTCATTATTTAACTAATCACAGTATAAGAAGCTTCCTGAAGGGGCATCCATGGAGGAAAAGATAGGTATGGAGGAATACCATGTCCCACAAAGGTATCTCAGATATCCTGAGGCTGGCCCTCTCAGATGCTAAAGAGCCTGGCTCTATAGACTGGGGCTAATTTGAAGGCCAACAGAAAATTTTCTAAAGGCAGCAGAATGCAAACAAGAATGTCACTCTGGTGTGGAGGGGAAACAACAAAACCAACAACAAAAATAAACAGAAAAAAAGCCCACAAATACACAAACTATTTGAGCTTGAAAGCAAATACAACTGCTCAGTAGGGTATATCCTCAGTTTCTGAAGGCTGGTGAGCTCTAAGAACTTGAAAGAGAAAAAAACACCAAGCAAATGAAGCACCAAAAAACAAGTCACTTAAATCAAAAGTAGAGATTCTCTTTCTCACTGGAAGTCAAAAAAACTCTCAAAGGTTTCAAATATGCATTACTAATTTCTACACAAGAAAAGTGGTGAAAACACCCAAATAGCCAACAAATTTTATTACATGTCACAGTCCAAAAGTTTCCTACTGCTGGCCTAGTGTACACTACAGCCAAGGAACTCGAGTAGATGGAGACTTCCAAAGTTTGATAGAGGCATGGAACAAGTCACTTCCATAGGGATTTGTATTGAAAACCATCCTAGTACATTTTTTTTTTAATTTTAATCCTTGAACATCATAAAACAAATGATGCAGAGATCCTGATCCCTTCAATCCTCCAAAATTAGTTCCAGTAAGAGCAATAGTCCTTCAGCAAGTGATCAAGGAGAATATGGAGTGCAAAGGGATGCCTACTAACAGCACAGAGAGCTGCAAAAATACCAGTGTAAGGTGGTAATACAATGTCATCTGAAAGGATTATTACAAAGAAACCCACTTCTCAGCTAAACATATTAATGATAAATGACTATTTTACCATAATGTCACTTCCCTGCATAAAACTAACTGAATATTGTCACTTTGCTAATTAGTCATCAGAAAGAGATGTTAAACATGTCAATTGTGACTATTTTACAATGCTAGGCAGACAAAATTAATTACTGTGGATTATATAAATACTTAATTATTGAGTTTAATCTATAAATACAGACATTATAACTCAAACTGGTGAAACTCCCATTTCTCCACTTGCCTAGGCAGTATGAAATCATATTTTCATCAGTTTTTCATGCACAAGAAAAGCTCTTGGGAGCCTTTTCTGCAGTAAGCACACACAGATCAAGGCACCAATGGTGCCACTAATCCAAATATTTGCTAGACACCATTGCTTTCCTCGGAAAGCTTCCAGCTGTTGATGATCCAGCTTGGGAGCTGTGAACTAATAGCACCACTCTGTTCTGCAGAATTACAGAAGTGATACTACCCTGCCCATTCTAAGAAAGTTTGATGGATTGTAAGCACTTGTAACCATTTATTAAAGGCAGGAGAAGAAAACATTCCTGTCAGCTGTTATATGTCTTCATCTGTGCAAGGTCTTGATCTTTATCACCCAAAATTCAGCTTAGTATTTGAACTTTATGCTCCACGCAAAGCATCTCCTGCTAATTGCATCTCAAGCTTTTCATGCTGACCTTGGGATAACTCCAACCATAAATTTGCACTACAGGGTCACTTTTCTTTGCTTTGCAACAAGTGGTTAGACAGAGAAATGTGGAAGTGCTTCCAGGACCATCATCCAGCAAGGTCTAATAACATGTATAAAAAAAATTAAATGAGGAAGATCTTTATTTCCTCCCCGATTTCTCTCTTACCAGTTACACTTGAGTAGCTGCTATCACTTGACAAGACAATAACCTTTTTGCTAAGCAATACAAGCCTCATCAATGGACAGTAAGCAAATTTATCAAAAAGAGGTAGAAAATATCATTGGTTTGGACACATCCCAACCATCTAAAACCACCAGAGGTTCAGAGACATGCTCAGAGACATCAGTAGTCAACACCAGAGCACTAGGACTTGATTGCTTTATGAGTGACAGTCTGGGATGAGTGGCATGAGTGTAGAGCAGTGATAGTACAACTTAGTAAAAAAAAAGAACAAAAAACCCCAAACAAATCTCACTTGATCATCTAATCTTCATTTACCATAGCAGTTCTCATTACAGTTCACTAAGATATTGGCATTTTTCTTTGGGTTCCTATGGTATGCAAGGCTTTTTTGGCTTACTCTGCATTTGCTATTAAAAGCAGCTCTCTAGCTGGGAAAGCTTTAGTGCCCCCAGTTTAAGTGATCACCTTAGACAATAACCAACTGAAGCTTTTGGCTACAACCACAAACAACCAACCTACAGAGAAATAATAGTTTAATATGTGGTAGGAGGGGAAAATAGATAATCACCTAACAAGTAGAAGGTTTGAGTAATTTCATCTGCAGTTTCCAGAAGATCAGTGCTCTCAATACCATACCAGATTCTAGGGCAAGAATGAGACTTGGATAATTTGAAATTCATTTAGCCCTGAAGAATAAAATGGTTGTGTTTCTAAACCATAACTGGATGGTAGAGACACAGAGGAGGAGAAAAGGAATGAAAGCTTTTTCCTCCCCTTCAAAAGCCAATCTTTATTATGCTTTCATTAGCAGTTAAAAAACAAACCCACAACAAACAACACTACTTTGAAATAAATAAATAGATTTGAAGATTCTGAATACTATGGGGTATAGTTTTTACTTCCCCATTTTACCAACAGGCAATATAAAGAGTTTTTTACAGTTGTTAGAGTTGTAAAAGGTTTGCTTTGAAAAGAACCAAACAAAATAAGCAAGAGGAGCTTGAGATTTATTTTTTTTATCTTGCTAGCCCAGGTAAAATGCAACAAGAGATGAAGAAAAGGACATTTTCTCTTGTCAATGCACACAGTATAACTTTGTAGCATAAATAAAAGCCTCAAACATCTGGAACTAGATCCAGTAGTGTCCGTATCACAGTGCATACAAAAGGAAGCAGCAGAACTGTGCTGATGACAAACTATGGCATTTTAAGCACTGCAAAGGGATGGGAGCCTGAAAGCAGTGAGAAAGAGAAGCAGTGATTCAGAGTTGTCAAAACATTAATATATCTCTCTCTTTATTGCACCTTTGAATGGTAAAGATCAGCACTGGGTACCTACTTTCCCCATGTATTGTCATCTATCACCCCTGAGAATACCAGATTGGCACCACACATCATAGGAGAATGAGTTAGAGAGAAGTTACTTGATAGTTATTCTAATGTCTATTCTACAATGATGACAACTCAAGAGGACTTGGCTTCAGCTACCACAGGACTGCTAAGTAACAATAAAACAGTTTAATCTGAAATCCTGAAGACAGCTAATATTTTAAGGCCTACCTTTGATATTTTGCTGGTCAAAGATGACTGCATGGCTTTTGATTCCTGACTTTCATTAGCAGTCTTGCAGTTTGTCCCAGGAAATCCAGAACACCCTGAAACATCAGAATTCTGCCTTCCCAGTACACATCAGTGGCATGATTGCTCATGAGTGCTTCCATTTAGCACAAAAGCCTCAAGAGATCAGTTCCTGAATGACAGGTTCTTGAATATCTGGAGAACACTGGCTATAGTCACCTCTGTAACCAGGTACCCTTACTTCTCTTCCTCAGTGGCTGAAAACCCATTTGCCTGGTTTTGCTGACCAGTGGGAGCATACACACAGCAAACTGGGAAACAGAGGGACCAATTCTTCTAGCAAAGTTTGGGAATAAATTGATTTTTATTCTGACTTGGTTTCCCCCCTCCCAGCAGGATGGTTTCCAGAGGAGTTCATGCTCAAGGGAACAGGCAAGCCCTATGGACTAGCAATTAAATCTAAAGAGCTTGTCACAGGGAATTTTGGAGGTTTCAGAGCCACAGACTCTGTTTCACAACTTACTGTCTAACTTTAGGCAATGCAGGCTAGAAAAAGTCCTCCTAGCAGACAACATCTCTCCAAATCAGAGAGTGAATCTTACTTTAGCTCCCAGTCAAACACAGATTTTGACCTGTTGAGGATTCTCAAGCTGCCTTTCCAGGCAGTTGTTTTATGATGCAGAAAAAAGGGAAAGTTCCTCAGCCATTGCAAATACCCACTGCTGGTCCTGAAGGGCTTGTGGCTGGCAAAGAAGCCAGCTCAAAATGCTAAAAGCACTGTGGCACCTGAACCACTTGGAATTTCAGCTCATCATATTAAGGGAAGCTAGTCCAAAGTGAGCTTCAGAACACTATTTAATTGCTTGCATATCAACAAGTCTTTATACAGGGTATTAATGAATAGTCAGGGCAGGGAAAACGTGAGGTAGGGGGAGGATGACAAAGAAACAATGAGCTTCCTGTGAATCAGAATAGAAGCCCATATATCAAGACTGAATTAAACCCCAAATTGGTTAAGTTGCCTGGATCAAAGCAAAAGCATTACTGCATTTTGGCAACCATTTGCAAATCCAGCTCAACTATTAACCACCAAAAATAAGTAAAAATGATTACATCTTTCAACAAACCTAAGTAGATAGTTAAGTTATTCCCCTGTTTCCCTGACAACCTGCCAGTGTTCATGACCCAACAAAATTCCCCAGTGAGCTGCTGATCAGTTAATAATTCAGATATTTATTGTATAGGCTGGTATTTGTCATTAGTGATAGAACCACCAGCAAACAGCTCTTCATCTCTTTCCTAAATAGAAGTGTGAGGTACCACTACATTTGTTAAATTAGACAAACCTCTTCAGATGTCTTTGCTTATTCAAAGGACAAGAGCTCTGCTCTCATCAAGACTGCTTTGAACACAGTTATCATTAGTTGGTCTACTCTAAGTGCTACTTTATTTCAAACTGGGATGTGAAAATATTTAGTATAGAGGCATCAGCTAATTGGCATTGTTGCTGGGCTTTTTTCAACACAGAGGTATCACCTCACTGACAGAGGACTTATTANGGAAGACTAAAAGCACATGTTTGATTCCCGCCCACCCCCTCCAGTGCAGCACCACAGCTTATTCAGAAACAATCAATCACTGCCATTAAAAGTTTCTCTTACACATTTGCTAGACCATTTTTCAGAAGCCCCAAGCATGCACAGTCACATTTGATGCCCCTCCAATTACAAAAGGCATTGCAACTATGACCATTAAAATCAGTGAATAAAGAGAAAAATCAAGTCCATCATTTGGCTATAGTTCTTTAACTGCAATAATGTTTGCTTTCAGAGCAGTAGTTCTGGGGAGTGATTTGGGAGCTTAAAACCAGGCATTTGCTGCCTTAAAGCATCCTGGGTGTTCTCCACCTGCTACTCTAGAAGCAGCTCCCATTAATCACATCCTGCCTGTCCAGTCCCTGCTAATATCTTAGAGATCACTTGAGGCACCTGAGTTGCTCCCTTTGTCTAGTTTCCCTGTATTAAAAAAATCATAATCAAAAAAAAAGATAGGCAGCAAGGTGGGCTACTCCATAAAGCCAAGGAGAGGTTTCAAGAGTCACTCAGCCTAAGAAACATGAAGAGGCAGCCAAAATTGGTTTCAGTAATTTGGTACATTAGGAGAGGAGGGAATTTATTCAGGAAGGCATCCCTGTGCCAGTGATGAATGGCAATCCCCCTGCATCACTGAACCAGAATACACAGCCCAAGTAGAAAGTGGTGTGGAAGCACCTCAGGTGGTGTGATACCATTAGGAGGGGAGTTAATGGGAAAAATCAGGATGTGGAGAAGCCTCAGGAAAAATTAAGTTCAAAATATTCTAAGGTTTGGGTACACACTATCAGAAACTGACTCAGCCTAAGGACATGTGCTTTATCTCCTAGGTAGATGGCCAAGGCTGAGCTCTAGAAGAAAGCCTCTTAAGTGCAGACAGTTTAAGGAGCATGTAAAAGGACAGAATAAACCCAGGAACATCCAAGTTTTCTGTATTGACAGGGAACTACGAGGTACAGTTTAATGAATCAGTATGGCACCATAAAAACCTACATCTTCTGAATTTTTCTTTTTAAATATTCCATTTAGTAATAAACCCACATGAATTCTTGCAGGAGAAGCACATATAATAAAAATAGGACAAAGGACCAATGCTTGGAAGTGGTTTGGGTTTTAAGTTGTTTACTAAAATAAACTTATGCTAAAGCCTGCTTAATACTACAGTAAAAAACATCAAACCCTTGAGAGGAGCCTAAAGAAGAAAATTAATTCAGCAATATATAAAGCTTCTGTAAAAATACTGGGTTTGGTTTTGCTTTAGAAAAAGCACAAAGATGAGTTGGACTGGTTTTAGAGAGCTTTTCCCCAGGTACAGCATATACTGTAGCCACTGGGAACTGCTTGGGACACAGTCTATGGAAAGGTGTCAGGAGGAATGTTTCAAACTCTGCCACAAAATCTCCCTATTTCAACAGAGGCCATTTAAAGATAAACATGGACACGAGCTCTGAGTCTGGGGGGATTTCTGAACATGTCAGTTGGGGGTAGTACTGTTTCTGGCTACTTTTTTTTTAGATAAGATGAGAAAGTGTTTTAAGAGATAAAATCAAGTTCATTATATGTGGAAACCAGAAGAAACAAAAAATGGTCCAGGAATGCCTAAGGAAAGAGAGGATTACCCATAATTTTCAATATTTCACTATTATTACCAATATAGCTCTGCATGTTCATAGCTTACAGAATAATTCCCATCTCCACAAGATCTCCCTTCATCTTCTTTCCTGAGCCATAAAAGTTACAGCAGTTCATTATCTGAGTTTTCTCCTATGTCCAGGTTGGTTCTGGCTTCTCTCAGATCTCACAAGAGCACCATGATCTTACTACTGCCACAAGCACCTGGGTGCCATCCCTGCCAGGATGGGTCTTGTGCTTTCAATAAAGAATTGTTTAAGTTTAAAAGCAGCTCAGGAACTAAATGCACACTTGGGTGTCCAGCCTCAACACTTTTAGTGGAGCTTTGCTTCCCACAATCTGTTTATAACACTAAATATTCACCAAAAAAAAGGATGAAGTTTCTCTACTGCTAACATAGCTCTCCCATGACAGTCTACATGCTTTGATGCTACATCCCTACTTTTATATCCAACTAGTTAGGAAGTGTGCTTGAAATTCTACACTAAGCCAACTTCTAAACCCTGCAGAAATTGTTTTATTGGTTGTCACTGCATTTTCCACACAAAATCAGATACACACTTCAGAGATTAACCTGCTGTAGAACATATTGTCAATTGTTTCCCAAAAAGGAAGATAAATTACCATGATAAATGATATTTGCTGCTTCCTTCTTTATTCCCAGCTTTCTAACAGCCTCAATTTCAAAACCTAGTTTCCAGAAATAATCAGAGGTGTTGTGTCAATGTCACCTTCTTGCCCCTATGAAAGTTGGCAGAGTAGCAATCATTAAACCAAAGCTAAAGCAGCAAGCAAAGACACCAAGTGCCTTGGTTTAGCTCCTCACCATTACAGCTGCTCACATTTGTAGAGATAGAACTTAAAATCGAGTGAAGCACCACTGGACATGGTCCTAAAAGACACCCAGCCCCTACAGCACCAAACCTGCCTGCCAGATGAGTGGGGGAACTCAAGGAGTTATGTATGAGAGCCACGTACACACTGGAAGGACTGGTGCCTGGGAAAATGAGTGACCAGCTAAGATGAATCAGCAGAGTTAGGAGAGTTTGTGTTATAATTAAATAGAAAATTAATATAGGCATTAAAATATAAACTTAAATTATATAAAATATAATTTATAATTATAACTCATAGAAAGATGTGTTTCCACAGTTAAAAACATAACAAGACTTCAGGTTTATCCACTTCTTTGTTTCCTTTGAAACTTTTAACACAAATCTTTTGTGGGCCAGTTTTCTTGGGGTTTCCTCTTTTGGTTTGGTTTTTTTGGGGGTGGGTAGGAGGGGAGCAGAGCAGAGGAATTGCTGCTGCCTGTTCTGTTCTGTTCTAAACTGCTGGCACCATTTCCTTCAGCTCCTGCTTACCTGCTTTTAGCAAAGTTTGTTAACTGAGTGTCAAATGGAGAACTTCAGAAAAATACACTACCCTAGAACACCACAAACTGGTTCCCCAAGAATGTGTGGAAAAACCCCAGTCTTGCTGACCTCAGAGCCACATTAGAACTTGAGGGCCTCACAAGGACAGTCAGAGCCTTGTCAGTGTTGCAGATCAGCACCACTTCATGTTCTCTGGTATCTATTTTAGAATTTCAGGGGCAAGGAGAAAGATTTTTACCTCCTAAGAGTCACACTACTTAGATAAAAATGCATTTTAAAGGAGTTAGCCAAAGTAGTGTTGAAAAAAAATAATAAAAAGAATAAATNTCTAAACCCTGCAGAAATTGTTTTATTGGTTGTCACTGCATTTTCCACACAAAATCAGATACACACTTCAGAGATTAACCTGCTGTAGAACATATTGTCAATTGTTTCCCAAAAAGGAAGATAAATTACCATGATAAATGATATTTGCTGCTTCCTTCTTTATTCCCAGCTTTCTAACAGCCTCAATTTCAAAACCTAGTTTCCAGAAATAATCAGAGGTGTTGTGTCAATGTCACCTTCTTGCCCCTATGAAAGTTGGCAGAGTAGCAATCATTAAACCAAAGCTAAAGCAGCAAGCAAAGACACCAAGTGCCTTGGTTTAGCTCCTCACCATTACAGCTGCTCACATTTGTAGAGATAGAACTTAAAATCGAGTGAAGCACCACTGGACATGGTCCTAAAAGACACCCAGCTCCTACAGCACCAAACCTGCCTGCCAGATGAGTGGGGGAACTCAAGGAGTTATGTATGAGAGCCACGTACACACTGGAAGGACTGGTGCCTGGGAAAATGAGTGACCAGCTAAGATGAATCAGCAGAGTTAGGAGAGTTTGTGTTATAATTAAATAGAAAATTAATATAGGCATTAAAATATAAACTTAAATTATATAAAATATAATTTATAATTATAACTCATAGAAAGATGTGTTTCCACAGTTAAAAACATAACAAGACTTCAGGTTTATCCACTTCTTTGTTTCCTTTGAAACTTTTAACACAAATCTTTTGTGGGCCAGTTTTCTTGGGGTTTCCTCTTTTGGTTTGGTTTTTTTGGGGGTGGGTAGGAGGGGAGCAGAGNGGTGGGTAGGAGGGGAGCAGAGCAGAGGAATTGCTGCTGCCTGTTCTGTTATGTTCTGAACTGCTGGCACCATTTCCTTCAGCTCCTGCTTACCTGCTTTTAGCAAAGTTTGGTAGCTGAGTGTCAAATGGAGAACTTCAGAAAAATACACTACCCTAGAACACCACAAACTGGTTCCCCAAGAATGTGTGGAAAAACCCCAGTCTTGCTGACCTCAGAGCCACATTAGAACTTGAGGGCCTCACAAGGACAGTCAGAGCCTTGTCAGTGTTGCAGATCAGCACCACTTCATGTTCTCTGGTATCTATTTTAGAATTTCAGGGGCAAGGAGAAAGATTTTTACCTCCTAAGAGTCACACTACTTAGATAAAAATGCATTTTAAAGGAGTTAGCCAAAGTAGTGTTGAAAAAAAATAATAAAAAGAATAAATACAGCTCTAACATTCATCACTTCATTGATTAAGTTAGTTATCAAAGCCCATTTAAAATGAAATCTTATGGTCCTTGCAAAAAATAAATAGCATTTCAAGTCTGAACAGTGTTGATGGAATACAGTGGGAAACTCTAAAGGTATCTAATTTTATTTCAAGCTAAAATACTAGCAACACTCCTTGAAAGGTGCAGTAAATTGCTGTGTTAATCAAGGTAAATCAAGCCTTGCACAAGGATGCCTTTTGGAAATAAGTGAATAATTCCATTTTATTTTCTGTCTAAATTTTGAGGACATAATTGTTTGAAGACAGAACATCAGAGCTTCTTATAAGGAGATGAATTCAATTCATTCTCTTTCCTTTTTTAGGGAATCATTTAAGAGAGTGTTAAATAACATGCATAAGAGAAAACAGCTGAAGTCAGTGAATGCAGATATGAGATGAATGAGGCATTATTAATGCTGCTGTCACAGATAATGATTTTACAGCTTACTAGAGGCATAGCCAGTTAAACTAGAATTACTTAGTAGCACAGTCTCAGCAACCTAGTGGTATTTTCATTTGCCACTCAACTGCTGGAGGAAAATGCAAGTCTTTTAATGAACTATGAAATCAGCCAGTAAAACACTTGAGCATCAGAGACAGGCTGACTAGTATCAAGGTTATACATCATCCATGCAAGAAGCTGTTCAGTCTACTATGGTACACTGAACTCAGCCTGCAAAAGTACAGTGTCAGCCAGCAGATACTTACCAATAAAAGCTCTGAGAGGGAAATGAGGGTGTCTGAGGAGAGCTTTAGAGGGGTTTATTACTCTTAACTTCACAGAAAGCATAGCGGGGGGTGGAGAAGGGGAAGAGTTTTGCATTGCTCTTCTTTAGCAACCCCACACAAAGTTTGGTTCCCAGCATAAATCAGATCCTCCTTTCAACTACCAGCCTGTTCTGTCTGAGACATGGAAGGAAGTCCAGCCAGGCTCTTTGTGTTGGCAGCACCTGTATTTCTGGGCTCACTGCAATGACATGTAGGTTGAGAGTCACCTGGGCTCCAAGTCTTGGACTTTAACCTAAGTATCCTGAATCTAATTTTTATGACTGAATTTGTCATAGATGGGCATCTATCCCAAGCCTGTGGCAGAGCACAAAGGACATTAATATTGTACAGGCCACTTCACACATGACACCAAGGCAATAGCTGTCTTCTGGAGATGAAGACTCAACAGCAGCTACCAAGAGGTTCGGGGAAACCCTGTTGTGAAAGTTTTGACACATGCCTACTCAGGATTTACTTACTTTTAGTAGTAAGTACTTTAGAAACCTCAGACTGAGCTGCTTATACACCACCCCCTTTGGCCAAAAATCTCCATTTGGATAAATTTGACAAATAACCTTCAGAATAATTCAGTCATTTGAAGGAGAATGTCCCACATTCTACCCACACAACACATGATGATCCAGCACATACATTTTACCAATAAGCTCCTTAGACAGTGCAGTTTATTTTCCAAGAGCCAATGCAGAATAATTATCTAGCTACATAATTTTATAATTATTCTTTCCAGATATTGACAGTGTTCCTCCTTTTTCCTTTTTGTGTCTACTTCTTAAAAATAAAGAACAATCCTGAGAACATTCACAATGTTTTGGTCAGGCATTCCTGATTCTTGTGAGCAGAGGTGTAAAGTGACACCTGGACAGACCTCACCTGGAGCACTGTGTCCAGCTCTAGAGCCCTCAGCACAAGAAGGACATGGAGCTGTTGCAGAGGGTCCAGAGGAGGGTCACAAAAATTAGAGGGCAGTGACAGGACAAGGGGTAATGGCTTTCAACTAGAAAAGGGCAGATTTAGGTCAGACTTAAGGAATAAGTTCTCTAATCTGAGGGTGATAGACCACTGGAATGGGCTGCCCAGAGAGCTGGTGGAAGCCCCATTCCTGGAGTCATTCAAGGCCAGGCTGGATGAGGCTCTCAGCAGCCTGACCTAGTTGGAGATGTCCCTGCTCATTGCAGGGGGGTTGGACCAGATGACCCTTAGTGGTCCCTTCAAATCCAATCAGTCCTATGATTCTACATGGATTCAGTACTTGCTTTGAGTGACAGCCAAGAGCTCCTTGCAAACTTGCTGATGCTCACTGCAATTAGTTATTGCAAAACCTGAAAAATAAAGTATTTTAAAGCTTCAGCCCTCATGCAGAGTTATTACTTTTGTTCAAGGGAGTAAGATTCTTAGGTCCTTGATTAAAAAACTTGGCATGTGACACTGCAGCAGCTCATTCAGCAGCTAACATCTATTTCCAGCATTTGAACAAAGGGGTCAAAACATTGAAGTGTACTTGTACACGTGGCTATGGAAGTGGTATCATTATGCTCTACGTTCATTGTATCTCAATGACCAAATGTGCTCAATTTACATGTAAAAATTTGGGTTTTCTCTAACTTCCAGCAAAGTAAACTGAACAAGGGAGGCTGTTATGTAAATGTGCACTACACTCAGCAGTGGCACAAGAGCATGACAATAGGCACACTGGAAAAATCAGTAGGTAAAAGAAAATGGTTATTAATTTTGGAAAATCATCACAAGAAGCATGCTGTCAAGATTATCATGACCTTGGGTAAAGAATGACAGAATATTTTGCAATAGCCTGCTTTTGTTTCCAGTGTTTTGTGATAAAAACCTTCTTGCTTTAGCATGTGAGTTGATATTGCCCCAAAACCTTTCACCAACTACAATGACTGCAGTTGCCTTAGAAAAAAATTCACAGCACCAGTATCTGTTATGAGACAGGCAGAGAGACAAGCACTGGAACAGAGACTGATAAACAGAGAGAGATCTGACTTCTTGGAAGAAAGGGGTGCCTGGAAGCTTGAGAAAAAAGAAAGAAAATGCTCAGAATGCAGTGACAAGTGAAAGCACAGTGCTGATTATTGCTAGGTTTTGTTTGGTATTAGATTGGTAATATTTTATGTTAGTTTGCTTTAACAAGCCTAATAATTGGATTCACATAGTGATTGAGATTTGCAGTTTGCTTTGGACAAATAAAAAGGAATCTATGAACACCAAGTAATTTACAGCAGTGCCAAAAGCAATCCACCAGTTAAAAATTCCTCTCCAATTACAACGCTGATTCATTTAATTGATATTGCATCTTTCAGACACTTCATGTGAAAGTTATCATAAAATAAAAGAAAAAACAAGAAGGATAATCTGTGGGATGTAGATCAAACTGTGGGACCAACCCAAACATTTCTTCTTAAGTGGCAGCCTTGTAAGAATTCTTCCTGCCCTGCTAAATCCAGAGGTAGAACCCTGGAACAAGTTGCCCAGGGAGGTGGTTGAGGCCCCATCCCTGGAGACATCCAAGGTGGGGCTGGCAGAGCTCTGAGCACCCTGCTCTAGGTGAGGATGTCCCTGCTCTCAGCAGGGGGTTGGCCTGGATGGCCTCTGGAGCTCCCTTCCCCAGTCCCAAGTGACCTATCACATCTTATAACTTGTAAGACCACCACCACATGCAGCACTGGCTTTTGGAGTGCCTGTTTCACTTTCTAGCACTGAGATGTACACATCCAACATGAGAAGATAAAGGGCACTCACCTGCCACGATAAACACCCAAAGAATCACCAGGCTCAGTCCTAGAATGTCTTGCCAGGTAAAGTTGCAAGTGGAAACTGTCAGGACAAGCTCTTAGTTGGTTCTTAGGAATACTAAAGTGCCTTTGAACCCCAAAGCTAACATGGCTATAAAAATGTGATTGAGACACCACCAAAGGGTGCCAAGATGACTTGAAATTGAATCCTTTCTTGGTTCCATTGGCAAGTTATCAGCAATATCACTGTATATTATGTTGATTTTCTCTCATCTATGCAAGGACAAATGTCACAGCATGCAAGCACTCATTGTTTTTGAGGAAACTCATCATAGCTCCTGTGTAGAAAATAAATTGTGCAAAGGCATACACTGAAGACCTCTGCACTCCATGTAAAAGCAATTATTGCATTGCCTTTCAACCTTATATCCCCTCTAAGAATAGCTTATGGTTAGAGAGTCAAAAACAGGTGCCAATTAAGAGACCAAGGTGCTCCTGATGCAAAGCTGAAGACTCTCAGCACTCCACTGGTTTATTATTGCCATCTGTCTCCTGATGCAACATCAGATTGCTTGGAGAATCTACAGGGCTGTGCTCTAACTGTTTTTTAGCAAAAAAAAAGTACATTTAACCCTTCTTCACATTTGGAGATGGAACAGAGATTGCCTGTTTCAGTCACCTTCCAAAAAGCTAAAAATCTCAGTTCAAAGTTCCCCACATTTGACATGTGTCCAAGGAGAACAAGCTGCCCATTCAGTCACTAAAAAGCAGCTGAAGGTCTGCACGAGGGTGGTAAACAGGGAAGGAAAACAAAGAATTATTCCTTAATATGCCAAGAGTAACATGCTTGCTGTCAGACACTCTTCAGGAAGGTCCACTGCTTCTGCTCCAGCCTGGGCAAGAGTCCACTCTGCAGAAACTCTAGTGAAACAGACTGCTAGCTCTTGGATCCACATCTTCCTCACCATCCTCTGCAAGACAAAGCTCACTAATTCAGACTGGGCAGCACACTGCACTGCCTTTCCTGCTGGCATAATAAAAAGCAGTGTAGTGAGCAGCGTGTTCAGGTGAGTACCAGCTTGTGCTCTGCTGACAAAAGCAAGAGCATAGGTCTTGTCATCCCACCTCCAACAGACCATAAGAGAAGAACAGCACCTGTCTTCCCCTGGAGCACACATGGATTGCTGCATCTGAGCAAAAGAAAGGCCAGAGGATGAAAAGGGTTCAAGAGCAGTATACATCTCCAGTCACACAGAGCACATTTCTCATGGAACAAGGACTTGTTTCTGAGAACAGAAAGTTTTTTCATCTATGAACTTCACTGTTTGTAGAGAGGAGGGGGGGAAGTGGGGGGAAGACAGCCACAACAATGTATGGATTTTTTTTTTCCCTTCCCTTTTCCCTACAGCTGTCAGAAGGCTCCAAATAAAACCCCTGTCATTTTCTTTTTATTACCAACTTTAGAGCTCTCACCGGAGCTGAATATCTGTAGGACTTCGCTGGAAGCTCCAAATAAAATGGATGCATTTCAAAGCTAACTACAGTCTATTTATAATCCAACTGAATGCACCTTCTCATCTGCAGTGGGCCTGTGAATTCACAGTCCCTATAAAACTGCAGGGGCTGTCAAGTCTTTCCAACAGATATTCTTCACATTATTCCTCTGTTCCCTCAGAACTACTCTGCTTCTTGCAGAAACAAAACCCAAAGTCGTAACAAAAGTTCCAGTGCTCCATGTCCAGCTCGCCATATCCCAGAAGTTTTTATACTGGGGAAGTCTCCACAGGTAGCCCCATCTCCAGTATGGAAGACACAATTTGGAACAGGAACTTCAGGCAGAGACCAGAGGTTTGAGTAGGATATTGCTACGTGAAGATGTTATGTGATTATATGTATATCCAGAGTGCCTTCCAGAGCACCAAAGGCAAGAAAGAAAGTGACTTTCCACCTCAAACCCTATTAACAGAACCTGAATAAAACATCTAGATATTTTTAGAGCCCTCATGATTCTTTAATATTTTAACCTTCCAGTCTGGAACATTTTACAATCTCCTTTTCATTTAGCACCTGAATAACCACTTGAGTCAATATACAGCTAGCTATGTGTCTAGGTTTCACTGATCCACATTTTTAAAGGTAGCATTCTATTTCCTGGGAAATAAAGGTGTTATTGGAAGAGCTAAAAAGCAATTTTATATTTTGTCTTTCAGAGAAGTTTCATTTCTCCTTCTCTTACATTCTAGTAAATAAAAGCATTTGAAAAGAGCAAACACTCCCCTTTCTCTGCTTTTCAAAGAGCCCACCCTGATGATTGAAAGCAAAATGAAAAAATCAAAGTTTCCCACGAAACATTTAAGAGATTCCCCTCAGTTTATCAGGGTGGGATTTCACATGTCCTACCTTTACAAAACTGAGACTATTAAACTGAATTCTGTACATAAAGTTCTCACCTGTGAGGACACTTTCAATATTTTTAAGATTAACTTCCCAATTAAAAGTTTCTCCTTAAAAGCAATCTTTTCCAAGTGAAGTACAGATAATTTTGCTTCTTACTGAATGTTCATTCCATTAGTTTCCAAAGATTATGCATCTCACTTGGTAGTTCTCACCTATGCAGTTCCCAAGGCAGCTTGCAACTGGGCCAAGATTCTCAGATACGTTCAGTTCTAGTTCAACACCAAATATTAACATGATTATCACACTGGGGTTTGATTTAAAACACTATAAAAATCTGACCTGCCAGCCTAAGTGAAATCCTTGGCAACACTAGTTAGCTTCTCTAAAAGAGATCATTGCATATTGGCTGCTCTGGGGAACTCTTCTCTCCTAGATATAATTGCACAAAGACTTTGGAGGCAGCAAGCAATTACTAATCTATACTAAGAGAGCACTGTGAGAACATACTATAAGTACTGATAATTAAAAGTCAAATCCTGGTACTACTGTAATCTTTCTAAGTTTCTATTGACTTCAGCAGGGTTGGGATTTTGTCTCTGAAGGTACTCAGATTGCTGTTTTCTCATTTCTAATGGTGGTCAGGGGTGGTAGAGAGTTGCAGCTCTTCCCCACTGCATCATTGTGAAGCATATGAAAATAAGATCACCTCAATGACAAGGCATTCAGCAAAAATAAACACAATGTACACACAGAGCTGCAAACTGAGTCCTGAAAGACTTCAAGGCAAGACTCATGCAGTTACCTGCATAGTTTGAGGTTCCCACTTTGGACACTTTCCCTTAACTACAACCTCTTAAAAGTCTGAGCACTGCTCTTGAGCTATTCAGAGGTTTCTCTCCAAGAAGGAATTATGTTAAACAAAATGCCATGGCTTCACAAATTATTTACAGGGAAGCAGAAACTCTGGCCAGGATATAAATATAGTATATTTATAATAGATAAAGGGTGAGTGGCAGGAGAATGGAGCCAGGCTCTTCTGGGTGATGCCTGATGATAGCACAAGGGGTAATCGGTGGAAGCTGAGGCAGAGGAAGTTTCACAGAAACATAAGGAGAAATTTTTTCACTATGAGGGTGACAGAGCCTGCAACAGGCTGCCCAGGCAGGTTGTGGAGTCTCCTTCTCCAGAGATATTCAAGACCCACCTGGATGGGTTCCTCGGGGATCTTGTGTAGGTGACTACCATTAGGAAAAGTTAAGTGTTTTGGTTTGAATGCTTTCAAACTTTGTGACTGTTCCAAGTTTTTTTTCACACATTTCAAATGATCTCTAAGTGGTGCAGATTTTAGACCTGGTTAACTGTTAATGATTCAAACCAACAGCTAGGGATTGCTATCAACATCCAGTCTCATGTTAATTAAGTGTTGGTTTTCCACTTCAAAGTCTTGCTTCAATCATGAGGTTAAAAAAAGAAGCTAGAAGACCCATTATCATCTTCACATTTGTCCCTTGGTTTATGTTAATGGTGTCTGTGAGGACACAAGACCTGGGAGGTACTGCAGTACCTCTGATGATTACAGAATCTAGTTTAATATATTAAAAAACCCCTCAAAACTCATGTTTTCTTCCTTGAGGGAACTACAGACTTCCCTGGAGATGCAGAATCCAATGATAGATAAAAGCTAATTTATGAGAGAACTGAAAGTAAAAATCTCATCTTCTGTGAAACCTCAATATTAAATGCCATAGTAGCTGGAATTTTGATGGCATGGTTGTTAAATGTATTTAAATAATGGGTGTGAAAACACTAACATTTACATCTCAGAAACTGAAATGCTTTCAAGTCTTAAAAGTGACTAAACTCTCCATCCTCAGCAATAAAACATACAAGAATCCTATCTTACTATGCAGATTTTATTTTAAGATGTCATGTAAAAATATAATCCTAAGTTATTTTCCCCCCTTTAAAAAATACTAAAAGCAACACTGTTAAGCATTTTTTAATAAGTTTGTGGACACCACTCCCAAAACCAAGAGTTGTCTTTGCTATCTTTACTTCAGCACACTCAGGATGCACACAGAGCAAAGCTATAAAAGAAACTTGTTCAGAGAAGTATTTTAAATTATTTTAACCTTATCATACAGTCAGGTCTCATGCTGTATCTACTGGAACAGAAATAAACTATTTTACCTAATCTTTTATGAGTTTTGATGACCAAGTGGCAGCACTGGAGGCTGTCTTTGTTAATGTAGTTTACAAGTCATGTCCCTTCTTGGTTTTGCTGTGTTGCCTGTTGGAGACTTCCCACAGGAGATGGAGGAAGATAAGTGACAGAAGGCTAACTCTGCCTCCTGAAACAAGGATTTCTAAGCTTTCTCTTCCCCCTGTTTATCAGTCAAAGAGGCAGTCTAGGGAGTCAGCTCAAGAGACTTGACTTACTCTTTGTCTACCCCTCTGAGAGTCCCTGGTGTGATCTTTCCTGGTCTTCAGATCCAAATGGATCATCATCTTCTAGGTGTATTTTATTAATAATCAGGATAACAGCCATATGCATCCTGTCAGGCTCACTTTCAGTGGATCTGATGCTTTGCTATGCTGCTGCTGCTTCAGAAGAGGAATAGTGCCATTGTTATCCCTGCAAGCACAAACTGGTTTAGCAGGGTGAAGAGATGAGCTTTGACAGTTAACCACAGTTTGACATTCCCCATAAACTCCTGCTTGATCCTGAGCAGTGTCTCTACACTAAACCATCTCCTTCTTCCAAGCCTCTCCTTTGAAAGGGCAGCATTATTTTCTGGAATACTGTGCACATATTTTATGGCTGGGGCATCTGATCCAGGCAGGATCTAACTTCAGCTTAGGATCTCTTTGCCTTTCTCTTGTCATTATGATCTGAGCTTCTACTGTCTGATTGGAACCAATTGGCTATGACCAGACATCTACACCCTAGGATAAAAGCAAACTCACAAGGAGGATTGCTACCCTGGACTTCAGAAGGGCTGACCTTGGCCTCTTCAGGGAACTGCTTCAAAAAGCCCCATGGGACAGGGCTCGGGATGGTAGGAGGCCCAAGCAAGCTGGCTGATACTCAAGTGCCTTTTCCTCCAGGCTCAAGAGCAGAGCATCCCAAAGAGTAGGAAATCAAGAGAGCTAGGAGACCTGTGTGGCTGGACAAGGAGAGAGTGAATAAGCTTAAGTGGAAGAAGGAAGTACACAGAACATAGAAGGAGGTGCTGACCACTTGGAAAGAGTACAAAGTGGTCGTCAGAGGATGCAGGGATGCAACANTGTCCCTTCTTGGTTTTGCTGTGTTGCCTGTTGGAGACTTCCCACAGGAGATGGAGGAAGATAAGTGACAGAAGGCTAACTCTGCCTCCTGAAACAAGGATTTCTAAGCTTTCTCTTCCCCCTGTTTATCAGTCAAAGAGNTGAGGGTGTCACACTGAGGGTGACAGAGCCTGGAACAGGCTGCCCAGGGGGGTTGTGGAGTCTCCTTCTCTGGAGATGTTCAAAACCCACCCGGTTCCTGTGTGACCTGCTCTAGATGACAGACAGGACAGGCAAGGAACTTTTCCAACAGCATCTCCCTTTAAGTCAAAAAAAAAGACAGCTAGCTTCCATACTCCTCAGATAAGAGGAGTAGTAAGAAGTCTTATAAATCATTTTAGCTGGATCTTCAGTTTCTACCTACCAATCTCTTTGCCTTTCTCAGTCTAAGTCTTACTCATCAATGTGCCTTACAGAACAAAAAGCAACCCACCTGAAAAATGGGGACATATGGGAGCACTACATTGTTCAGACAAAAGAGCTTCAAGATATGCAACATAAAGCATTTTTCTACACTTATCTTTGTTCTTTTCAAAGACTAATTTAACAGTACAGCATGAATTATAGTAAATGAATTTCTATGTATGAATCAAGCATACAGCAGCCTTGGAAAACAAAACAAAAATAAAAAAGCCAATCTATAGTTTCCAGCTCAGTTTACAGGGGAAGCTCAGTTTGTGGGAACACCAGATTTCACAGGTAAACATCACTTACTACTCAGAGGGGTGATCTTAAANCCCCATGGGACAGGGCTCGGGATGGTAGGAGGCCCAAGCAAGCTGGCTGATACTCAAGTGCCTTTTCCTCCAGGCTCNGATTGCTGCTTTGTGTGTATACTCACCAAGAACAATTCAGGCTTTATAGAGGATAAACATTAAATACCTGTCATTACAAAAATTTATCCAGTTCACT
The DNA here is from genome assembly GCA_013399075.1 of Chloroceryle aenea. Taxonomy (NCBI): domain Eukaryota; kingdom Metazoa; phylum Chordata; class Aves; order Coraciiformes; family Cerylidae; genus Chloroceryle; species Chloroceryle aenea. Next base: position 64,676 of record VWZY01001835.1, read on the forward strand.
GCCACAAAGCAGTAAGAAAGATTATCTGAAGGACTCAATACTTTAGAGCATCATGGTCACACAGCAGCAGACAAGTGACTGAAGATTTCAAGGTACAGGAGAGTCAGGCAGCCTGGTGCTGGTGACTAAACTTAGTCTGCTGTCACCTCTCATCCTCATGACAAATATTCAAGAGATTTTGAGCAGACTCAAAAGTGGACATTTTTAGTTATTAAAAGCAGCCCATAGTTAGCACACTAGCTACCTGACACTAACCAGGACTATGGAACTGATATTAAGTCTTGTGTTTCAAGGGCATAAATGAAAATATGTTGGCTACAGAAGAGCTATTTCTGTTCTGCTAATTCAAAGGCCAAAGCTTCCGAGTAAAATGTGAATGTCTTTTGAAGTGATGTGGAAATACTCATCCCCTCTCCACTGCAGAGTGTGAATCAAACACACTTCAGCTGCAATTTTTTTATTATTTTTTAAACTTGAGCCTCTGCAAGGCCACCAAGCTTTGGTTTCATCTTTATCCATCTCAATCTAATGAATACTAATTAATACCACAGAAAATGAGGGAGTTCTTATTTGCTATATCCATATTAGTAAGTGCAAAATGCCCCTTGTTCCTGGACACTGCCACCTACCCAACAGACTCCTGCCTTACTTGGACAGGGTGACTGCATGCAAACTGCACATGGGGAATTTCTGCCCAAGCATCCTAACTCCTACATTGTGCATAGACACACACTCAAATACTCAAGTGTGCTAGCTATTACAGGCAAAAGCAGCACCTGAAAACATGAAAATATTTGAAATGAGAACATGTATCTCATTAAAAGACTGGGAAGTTATTTTGAATATAAATAGTCATAGCATTCATCCTAAGAAAACAAATTCAAAGGCCAAAGGCAAGCTTGAGATGTCCTGCAGGTTCTTACCAAGTTAGTGTTTCTATCATTGGAGCATCAGTGGGTCATATTAAGTCAAATTCACCCTACCCTTCATTTGTGCTTTTAACAAACATCCAACACAGCTAAATTAATGAGCCTACTTCAGCATGCAGGTTGCTTATCAAGATTTGATGCTTTATATGTAATTAGCCAGTAAGAAAACATCCAGCATTTTTTATTTTATGCCAATGCTTAGAAAACACAGATCCTTTTAAAGTGTTAACCTGAATGAAATGGTTCTTAACAATACTCTGACAACTCATAAGTTCAAGAGTGACAACACTGCCATGTCCATTAGGTCTAAAATTGCTGTATCAGAATAAAATATACAGAGTTTTTACTGAAGGAATGGCTCAAAAAGCCCCAAGCACCTGATCACACTCTTAATTGTAAAAGTACAAGAGCACGCAGAGAGAGTGGGCTGAAAACATCTTGAAATTGTTCATTTTGTTTAAGAAATATTTGATAAGAGTATGTCTTACACAGACCACCACCTGCATTCAACAGAGAAGGCAACAACAAACTCCACGCAGTTGATTTTACAGCAAAGTTTGGTTAAATCTAACAGAGCTTAACACACACACAGACTTGAGACTGAGTGTCAGAGCTGATGAAGGAGGAATGGACGGATACCAACAGTTACCAGTATCCTTAGCAGTGGCAGAAGGTATCTAGCAATGAATGGGAGGCATTATTCTGCAGCTGACTTTTGTGCTCAAGAGCAATGAACAGTATTCTGCTGCACGATCACAATTTGAACTGGCATTTTGATCACTGCTCCAGAAAAGAGTGTAACCATCTCACTGCAGGCAAACTTGAAAGTGTGGGTGGCAGAAGACAGATTTAGCTATCAAACATACCAAAATACAAGTTAGAGAAAAAGGATGCTATGTCTTAAGGTAAATCAACAAATATTTATTTCTTTTGTGACTATGCTAAGGGAATTTTGACATGCAAATAAATTAGGATTTGATTGTGGCTTTAAATTACAAAGCAGCTAATGAATTGTAATTAATATTATTCTACAGAAATCACTGAAGTGAAAATGTCAATAAAGAAATCTGTCAGTTCTATAAAATTAAAGTAGTATTCTAGCAACATAAGAATGAGACAACGTCCATATATCTTTCAATTGCAATTCTCTGCCCGTAATGAGTTGAGCATTCCTGTAAACAGAGTAATTTATTTCTAACAACAGCCTTCCCCCTTGCAGCCAGAGCATTTGCTTGGACACAAGACCAAGAAGCTCTGCATTTGTGCCATATCCTTTGCCTTAGAGATTCCAAACTCAAAGACAACGTAGAACGAAGATGTCCTGCTAAAAACACAAACCAAAACAACCAACCTTCTTGGGTTTGTATCTTCACTGACTACAGCTCAGGATGAGGGATGTCTCAGCAGTGTAACCCAAACGGGCATCCCCAGCCCTTAAAAGGCCACTAGAGGGCAAGCGAAGCACTAAAAGCTCCCCATGCTCAGGGCTCCAGCAGCAACCTTGGTACCACATTTGTACCAAGGATGCTCTGGACATGTCTGAGGGATAGGAGGAGCAACGAGAGAGGTGCAAGTGTAGCTTAGCACGCTTTATAGTCACACTTAGTGTTAGATTAGTATGGCTTTTGCTTACAGAATTATTTTTACTGTAAAGTAAAACTCAGTGTAGGCAATTACAGACATGAGATACTAAAGTAGTAACTATTCAAGCTTTGGAAAAAAAAGGATCATAGTCCACCTATATATTATTGGCAATAGCTGCACTGAAGACAGAGGAGATGTGTGGACAAAGACATTTTCCACAAGTCACATTCCTAATCACTGCTGTTACACAGGCACAAGATTGAGTTGGTGTGGCATAAACATCAGGTTCAGGGGGTTGATTTCTGGGACAAGTCTAATCTGACTTGGAGCACCTCAGGTGCCCCGAGGGAAGGTCTCAGGCAACTTCTAAAATGTTGGGTTTGCTCCTCTCTCTCTCACCTTAATACAGAGCTAGTGAAATTTAAGTGACATTTTGGCAGCTCCCTGGCAAAGGTGTGAATCTGACCAAGTCTGAAATGCTATTGCATAGCACTCCCTGGTTTAATCACCAGGCTCTTACAGAATACAGCACAAGTAAAACCAAAATAAAATCATCATGTTTTACTATTGCTTATTTTTACTCTTCTCCTTCATTAAGCATTTACACCAGGTCACTCTTGCAGAAGACATCACAAGGAAGAAGTCTGATTTCTTTTTTTCTTTAGAGCATTTATACTGGGAAGCTTCAAGCTGTCCAAGGGCAATTTTAAGTTTCACCTTCCAAAAATTAACCTATAACCATATTTGCTACTATAGTTTTTGTTCTCTTCTGAAGAGGAGACATCAATTAGGGAGGCTAGAACTGAGCAGCATTAATATAGGTATTTCCCAGCTTTAATTTGGTGAAGAGTTTTGTTACAGAACAAGCAGGAAGGAGCTGACAGCTATTAGAACACTGTTGGCTTTCCAGTGTCAGAGTTATCACATCCTATAGCTGCCCTTCTGCATGTTCAAAGATGCTGTTGCCTTTTGGCCATCCAAAAAACATAACTATTGCAAAGACACAAAACAAATGTTGTGACACTGGCCCTGTTTGGCTTGGGTTAGATTTTGTTCTTGCTGCTCATGTTCTCAGGTGGTCTCTAATTCCTGATATTGTCAGCTTCATTTTTTTATGGAGAAGCAATGGTTTAAAGTTAGGAAAGGAGAGGTTTAGACTGGATATTAGAACAAAGTTCTTTAATCTGAGGGTGACAGACTGATGTGAGATAAATATCAGGACTGAAACTCCANAATTCAGCTCTCATCTCAGTTACAAAACCACCAAAACAGATCATTGATCAGAGACAAGGAATCCCAGCCACGGTACATCAACTGTGCCCATAACAAGACTGCTTTGGAATATCTGGATTTTTGTTCAGAACATGTATTTTTCAAATACATAAATAATACTTTTTTACACAGCACAAAATAAAACCTGCTAGATTTCAAAACACTGGTGTGTATTTTCTGTTACCACTGTATTTATTCCAACAACTCACTAACATTTCCACTACTATTCCCTTGATACCCAAGAGCTAAAAGTTTACCACCAGAATTGAATTCACATTGGTCACATGAAGCAAGTTTCAACAACCTTGATGCCATCAGCTTCAGATATCATACAGGAGTACAGTGTCCAGCTCTGGAG